>BQNB010085251.1:0-28521 GCA_026074375.1 Tanacetum coccineum | reverse complement strand
TGTATGTTCTCGTATCTCTAACTATGTCGTATGGGTTCCTTTTATACACCAAGGAAACCCTAATAGGCTTACAAAACGCGTTAAGTGATCATGCATATCTATTCCTAATATAACTCATGCATATCACATACGCAGTACTAACTATAATATACTAATAGTAAAAACTATTAACTAACAGTATTAACTATACTGGCAGTACTAACAATGTACTGGCAGTACTAATGACTTAGTTTATATTCTTCAATCTTCAGCAGTAGTACAAATCTTTAATAGCAGTACTAAGTCCATCAGCAGTATAAACTTGTAGAAGCTTTTAATTCCCAACAATCCTCCCCTAAACTTGTGATTTATCTCCAAATCATCAAGTTTCTTGAATTAAATCTTGTTGGCTCTGAGAGGATTCTTCCAAACACTTTAGCTTCTTGGTTTGTTGGCTTCTATGAAGATCTTCATCACTAAGTCTCTTGCCACCTCACTCTCTTCTTCTACTTGCAACCTTCTCTTGCTACAACTTTTGTCATTTCTTCCTCATTTTAACTTCTGAGCAATTTCTTCATCAGTACTTAGAAATTCTCCAGCAGTACTAAAAAGATCTTCAGCAGTACTAACTTTTAAACTGTCAGTACTTCTTCTTCTGGTGTAGCTTTTGAAAGTCTTTTCTTAAGAAGCATCTACAAGAATTTTAGCTGCACTAAGAACATCAAGGTGAACTTCAGAACTTTCTTGACTTTGCTCTTCACAGGTAATCTGCTACAAGATGTCACCAAACTCAACTTCTTCTGCATGTTCTGTCTCTACATCTTCATATTCAGTTTCTGATATCCTCCCCTGTTTGGAAGGATCCTTTGAGACCAAATCCTCTTCTTCATCTGAAATGACCACCTTTGCCTTTCTCCTCTTTGTTGTAGACTTGGGCTGATCTTCCAAATGTTTGACCTTTTTCATCAACTTAATAATAGCCTTACCATAAACCTGCTTAGTTTATTTGAGATCTTGCTCTAAGCTGGTTACTTTTTTAGATAGTTTAGTACACAATTTCATTAATTCATTATGTTTCTTGCTGCCCTCATCACTTCTAGGTGTGTAACCTCCTAAGAGAGGTGGATCATTGGACTTTTACATGCATCCTCAAACCAAGTTTGAGCATCTACATCCCCAATATGGTAACTTGGCACCTGGGTTTTCCTAGGTGTTGACCACTTTTTTTTTGATGTTACAAATGTTTCCAATCATACTTGAGTGCATAATAGACATCATGAGCCTCTCCTCAAACAATACATCACTTGATAATAGACAATCAATTTTGCTTATCCTACAAATGTGAGTCCGAAACCAAGAAAAACACAATCCAAAGAATTTTCTTAACTAGCAGTATTAATTTTGAACCCACCAGTATTAACAATTTGCCTACGAGTATCAACTTTTTCTTTAATAACCATGCAACAACATGCCTCTATTCATTACAAACACATTAGAAAGAACTAGATAGACATGTGAGAATTCATGAGGATCCATATTTATGCATAACCCATGAATAGAAGTCAAAACTTTTAGTCAAACCAAAATACTAATTTTGACCTATTTCTTTCCAAAGTTAACCTTAAGTCATCTCAGAAACTTAGTTAAAAGAATAGTTTTTGGCAAACTATCAGCCATTAACGGATTTGAGAATTCTTTACGAGTTGTCATTTGCCATGGAATAGCCAATTCTTTCTTGTCTGTTAGACATGGTGAATTGATGACCATTTGTTGTGTGGTATACAACCAACACTGAAAGGACATTCATGCTATCATCAATATCCTCCCTTTAACTCCAGCATATTCACCAAATCAGCATATCCTTTATAAATCAAATAACCTTTAAACTCTAAACCTGTAAGATGTTAGTTCCAAACACAGAGAAATACAATCCAAAACATCTTACATGATACTCATAAGAGAATTAATTTATCTTTGGGACCCAAGCCATTACTGACTTGATTCTACATGTTGGATCAACATAGTCAAATTGCTTACAAATGTATGATCCATTATTTTTAGAGACATGATTTAGTACTTTAATTTTAGGTCTCCAAACCCAGCATGCTTTGGACTTAACAACATTAATCCCTTGTTCCCCAACAGCACTTGTCACTCTCTTTCGTTTAGCAATATTAACAGAATTTACCTTGACAGTATTAACTTTGTTATTTAAATTTCTGTTTTTAAGTGCTGTTTGTTGGTAAAAAGGTCTCCTAGATGGTGAATGTAACTTTTGGAAAGCATTTGGTCTAGTTTTTGCAACATTCACAAAGGATTTAGGTGCAACAGTCTTAATAGGCCTGACAGTACTAACTGATGTTGCTGCTCTTGAAGAGCTTTGCCTAGCAGTACTAATTGGTACTAGGCCAGACTTGGTTAAAACTGTTGTTGGAGCAAAATTTATTCTAGAATCAGAGAAATTTTGATGATTAGTCCTCATAGCATTATTCCAAACTGGTTTAACTTCCCTTTGACTAGTCCCCCTTTTCACATTGTTCAAAACAGGTTTTTGTATAACACCCCCCCCCCCCCCCCCAAAAAAAAACCAAATAAAAAAAAACCCCCCCCCCCCCCCCCCCCCCCTCCCCCCCCCCCCCCCCCCCCCCCCCCTTATATATTTTACCAATTCCCCCCCCCCCCCCCCCCCCCCCCCCTCCAATCCCCCCCCCCTCCCCCCCAAATACCCATTTTTTATCTTGAAAAATCACAGTCTTTAATTAGATGGTTAAAACTCCCACATACAAAACAAGCTTTTGGAGTAAACTGAAATCCAACTCCTAATTTCTTAAACATTGGTGTATTCCAGTTAGTACTTTTATTTCTAGGATTTTGACTAATTTTCCTATGTTGATCAGCTTGCTTAGGTTTTTGAACATTAGCTGATTCTAACACCTTTTCTAAAGTCTCATCCTCATCACAATCAAAAACCCAATCTTCAATTATTGGGGCACCAGAGGTTTTCTTAATCTCATTAGAGGAATTTTTACTAACACTCTTATTAACCTTAACTCTATATTCTTCAAATTCAGGCTGTTTAAACTCCTCAAGACCAGAGTTTGACAAATCAATAGTAGGGGGTGCAAATAAGCCTATAGGTGGAGGTGCAACAACATTATACCCCACACCTTTTCTATTGTTATCAGATATTTGACATCCTATTAATTTTTCTAGCTCTTAGAAGCATTTTCAAAGAGTTGTCAATATCTTATCTGGATTACTCTATTTTTTTTCTTAAGTATTTATATCTTAATTTAAGGAGCTTAATTTCTGATTCATTAAATGAGCATATATCACTTTTTTAAGGAAACAAATTTGACACAAAGCATACCCTTTTTTTCTTGTAGAAGACTAGTGTACTTCCACAGATGTAAACCTTTTTATAGTCGCTAGATCAAATTAGATTTATTAAGCTCTATTCTTAATTTTTCAATAATTGAGGATTAAGATCTTCATAAGCTTTTTAAGATTTGTTTTAGAGCAAGTTTTGTTATTGTGTACCTCTGAATCTGAGAATGCCATAAGGGCAAAGTTGGTAGGGATTTTCTTTTCTGTCATAAAGCTCCAATCAAATCCAACTCCATCTATAGCTAACATAGCTTTGGAAGAAGATTCTTCCACATTCACAGTTCTCCTTGAACTGTCTTGATTTATGCTCCTATTTTCTTGACTCCTAGGATTTCTGCACTCTCTCGCAAAATGTCCCATCTTATGACAATTGAAGCATTCTACCTTTGTCTTGTCATAACCAGCAGTATCACTTCCATTGATGATAATCTTCTTTCCAGTTCTCTGATAAAACTTTCTTGCTTTCATACTTAGTAATGCCAATTGCCACTTCAAATCCATTTCTTCAAGATCATCTTCATGGATTTGCTCTAGGTCTTCATGAACAACCTGAGACCCATTTGGTTGATTGGCCAGAAAAGCATAGATTGTGGCATCACTGAGTCTAGCAGTATTATCTGTAGTACTAGCAGTACTAAGTGAAGAGCTAGCAGTACTAACATGAACATTAGATGTATTAACATCATTTGTACTGCTAGGAGTTGAAACAAAGGCCACATTCTGTGAACTTGAATTTGAGCTTGAGATTACACTTCTTTTGACCTCTTGTTCAACAATCTTAAAATTGTTGTAGAGATCATCAAAACTTATTGAGCCCAGATCTGGTTTGTTCCTCCAGACCACAACATGCATGCTCCATTCAAAAGGAAGGCTTCTTAAGAATTTAAAGTTTAGATCTTCTTGAGAGATGTTTTCACCTAAGATGGCTAATAGGCTTACAATTTTATGAAGCCGGGTAAAGATAGAGTCAAGTGACTTTGAGCTAGAAGCATTGAAGTTTTCATACATCTGCTTCAGGAGTGTCTTTTAAGTCTTCTTGATGGCTTCATTACAACTAAATCTTGCTTCTATGGCTTCAAACAAGGTCTTGGAATCCTTGTATTGATTAAAAGTGAGTAGATGCTCACTTGGAAGTGTCATCATCAAAATACTTCGGGCTTTAAGATCATTCTTCTTTTGGATATTCTCCTCAGTAGTAACAGCACCAGGTACTGTTGAAGTAGATGTACCATAAGCGTTTGTAGTGGTTTGTGCTACTGGCTTAAAGGAATTGTTGATTCGCAGTTTTACGTACCTATAAAATATATAAATAAAAATACTACTTAGGTAAATTCCAACTATTCACCTTTATCCAAGGTAAAAAAGTTAAGACTTACAAAAATAATATATAATATATATATTATACGTATTAGATCATCTATTTTTTATGAATAAAGAGTTCTTCTTGATCAAGGTTTTAGAACACAAGCTCTGATACCACTTATTGATCCCTTTTTAACAGATCTTTGATTAGCTTGTTAAAGCTTTAGTTATCTTAGATAGATCTAAAATAACTATGATAGAAACCTTATAGAATATATAAAGATTATGCAGAATCTAATCTTTATATACTAGAAGAACAATAAAACAATGTAGCACATGATCTTTCACTCAACTCACAATATATTGAATGATTCATAAAACAACTATATGTTTTGCCTAAATAGCTATGACTTTTCTATGTTTAATTTGTATCTTAAAACTTATGGGCGTAGGGTTCACTTTTGCACCAAGGAAAACCATAATAGGCTTACAAACGCGTTAAGAGATCTGAATATCTTTTCCTAATATATCTCATGAATATCACATTAAGCACTAGTACTAACTTCTTATACAAACAATTACTAATAAACTAACTAGCAATACTAATGATCTATCATTTTGTACTGGCAGTACTAACTATAACTATAAGTACGAACTAATACAACTAGCAGTACTAACGAATTAGTTTATATTCTTCAATCTTCAGTAGCAGCACAAATCTTCAAATAGCAGGTAGTACTTAAGTCATCAAGCCAGTATTATAACCTTTGTAGTAAGCTCTTTATTCCCAACAGTATTTGTTAGGATTGATAAAAGTAAGATCTATGTGAGATAAAGTCTTTAAATAAATAGAGAATTAATATTGTGTACAGGGTTAGGTTGAAAGGTTCTTGACTAAAATAAAGTCTACGTGACCCATAAATTAGTTAAAGTCTAAAAAGGAAGAGCTTCCATGCTCACTCTTATAAATGGGTATAAATACCCCACCACCATCTCATTTGTGAGGTGTGTCTTGTGTGTGTCTTCCAAGTTTCTTCTAATCTCATTCTAATCTTTTCTCTAATCCTCCTCCTCCCTCTTTCAATCTCTACTTTCTACTTTCTCTCTCTAGACTAAACACTCTATTGCTTATTGATCCTGAATTCAAGACCTCACAAGTGGTATCAGAGCTGCAGGAGCGATTTAGTGTTGTTTAGGAGAGCTTATTCAGACTGCTTATTCTGTCAGCTCATTCCAGCAGCTTAAGAGATTAATTTGAGTTTATTTATTATGCGAGCTTATTCGGTATTGTGTATCTGCCGTGCTTATTCTGATTTTTCATGAGCTAATTCTGACTTTCAGCTGTTTTTCGTGCTTAAATTCTGGTCAAAAAGTTAAAATCAGTTTCATTCATGTGCTTATTCAATTTTTAGAGCTTATTTGTGCGACTTGTGCTAATTTCGGTTGTGTTTTATGCAACCGAAATTGACTTTTTACGGTTTTATCGTAAGGTCGGGGCATCAACTAGTACAAATCTAGCTTATTTCAGTTTTTAAATCAATTAAATCAATTAAGTCAAATTCAAAAGTTTGACTGGTCAAACTCGGGAAAAGTTTGTTACAAAAACGTTGACTGGTCAAGCTCGGGTCAATAACTGATTTTATCGATTTTAACTTTCGAAATTGAAAGTTTGACTTTTAGTCAAACTGGTCAAACTCGAAAGTGTATCCAAATCTATTTTCAGTCATATCAAAAGTTTTTTTTACCAAGTTTAAACACAAAGAAATAAGACTCAATTTCGACAAAGAGTGAATTTCATCGACACATTTTTCAGACTCAGTTTCGAAAGAGAATGAAAGATAAGCTAGATCTCAATTTGTTGTTTGTGTGTATAAGAATAGATTCATAGATCGTAAAAGATCTAATACACAAAAGAAATCATTCATCACTGATCTAATTACGATAATCATTTTCGGAACCACACTCTGAAACTAAACTCAAAATCTAAACTCGGAAGAAAATTCAACAACATCTAACCTAAATCCCTTCTTGATCTCAGTTTGGTTTGATTCGTATCTCTTTTCGAGATTTAAAAATCTAAAAGATTTTCATATAACGAAAAACCATTCATCATAGATCTAGGTTTTAAAGGATAAACCTTCTTGTCAATATTCAAAAATAAAAGAAAAGATCAAAACTATAGAGTCTCAATCAATTTCTTTTGTTTCGTTATTCAAAGAAAAACAACAACAACAAGAACGAATTTGTGAAGCTTAAACTTCTTGATTACTTTTCGAAAATCATAAATCAAAGACAAGATCAAGAGTGTTGATGTCCAATTTTTTTTTGTTTCGATTTACTGAAAGAACAAAAACAAGAAAGAAACAAACAAAAATAGATCGGTGATCTCAGATTCTTCTTGATTCGTGTTTTTAATCATCCAATATTTTAAAACACGAAAAGAAATTTCTTCATAGATCTTTTTCGAAGCTTTACTTCTCTTGATTTTTGAAACACAACAAGAAAAGACAAACACAAAGGTGTTCATCTCTTTCTTTGTCTCATTATAAAAACTCAAAAAACAACAAACAAATAAATGAAACTTAACTGTGTCAGTTGATAAAATCTCGAAGTCAAAACCTTTTGTTATTTGTGGTTCTTGTTGGTTTTGTATCTTGTGTTTGTATTGAGTAGAATCAAAGAAATAATCATCTGAGATTCATAGTGTTAGTGTCGTTGTGTTTATCAAAAGAAAAATGAGGACTCAGATTTGTGGATTGAGTTGAGTGGTAGAAGTGTGAAAGAGAGAAGTGTGTGTGATAAAAATAGGCGTGTGTATAAGAGTGTGTAAGGTTAGGGTTGAGAGTAATCAAAGTTTTATATCTGATTTTTTAGGGTTAGTGTTTTACTTTAAGGTTGGGCCTAATTTGTTTCTATTGATCTTCCAAAATTAAGTGGGATGGCATGATGGCCATTTTTATCAAGTTGATGAGTTATCTTCTGTTGTTTGTGGGCTGGTAATTCTAGGAAAAACGGATTGTGCAGCTATGTTTTCTCTGAACAAAATGGTGATATCAAATGAATGAAATGGAAATATTATTCAGTTGGGCCTGAATGTGTGTGATTCGCAAGTTTTATACACATGAAATATATATAAAATATAACTTTAAGAGTAATTAAGAAAATTACCAAGTTACCCTTGATAAAATTCACTCTCAAAAATATATACAATATAATATAATATAGTTTTATTAAACCCGGGTAAGTATGATCACAGGGTCGTTTTTCCCCATACGGACTAGTGAAATTGAAACCACGTTTTAGGTTCGGATTCTGATTTGAATGAAGCAAAGATATTTTGGATAAGCTATTACTACTAAATAAGAAGCAACAAGTAAGATGAAAATTAAGCAAATGGACTAAAATTTAACCCTAAAATGTAGAATAAAATTTCACTAAATAAAGAAAGAGTGCCGAAAATCATTAAAAATAAAAGCCCTAATTTTTATCTTTTTATAAAAGTTTAATTAAACTAATTAAAACTTAACCCTAATTATTAATTAAAACTTAATAAACTAATTAAAAACTTAATAATGGTACAAATGGTGCAAAGTCTAAGAGACTAACGGAGATGAAATACAGACTAAGGTAGGGGAAACTTAGTTAACCAATAAATTCAAATGTTACTCTATCTACCCTGAGAATCTAACCCGTCAAAATTTAAGTCCAATAAAGCATTCGAAATTTTAAAGAGTGTTAAAATGAAAAACTAAAAAGCAAAAGTGTAAGGAAGCCTAGTGGGAACAAAATTAATAAAGGCTATTGGGTCTGAAACTCAAAGATAAGCTCTAAAAAGGCTTCTCATTATAAGTGTTACAGAAACTAGGGGTTTGGTGCTATGTTTTACTAAACAGCGATATGAGCTCAAAATTTAAGCTTTATGTGAAAAGGAACAAGTGTTCTTTAGAGCTTTTGAAATGCTTATACATGAATGCAAGGAAATCTAAGCTAGAAGTACTTTTAAACAACTAAAATTTATCATGAACTAAGCGAACTCAGAAAATAAGCAAGATAGCACTAAATCCAAATGAGCTTAAAACCTTAATAAGCTAAACTAGGACTCAAAACTTTAGGGCTTATAAAAATAGCTTATAATTATTAAATTAATCTAGAAAATCTAGACCCATAAGTAAATTAACAAATTTATATCCTAAATTTTCTAAAGTATGTTTTTTGGCTTTTTTTAACTTTTTGACAGCAAATAAGCTTATGACAATACGCTAAGTCTTCCACCCACCACCAAACCTTCTCAAAACAAAATTAAAGACTCTAAACTTATATTATGCTATATTAAAAACTCAATGTCCTACAAAGTTTGATAAGCTAAATCCTAAAATTACTGTTCTAAATTAAACTAGAACACAGCAGTACTAACTGGGTTTGTACTGCTAGTGTTAAAGTTCAGCAGTACTTTAAGTGAATGGTGCTGCTGATGCAATTTGACTTTTAAGAACAAAATTAAGCTATGAAATAAGCTATAACTAAACTTAATACTACTGAATTTGACAAGCTAAAATCTAAGCTAACAGTACTAACTTATGGTTAGTACTGGTAGTGTAAAGGTTCAGCAGTACTAACTGATGTTAGTACTGCTAGTGTAAATCAAGAGTGCACTAAACCAAACACCCCTTTTAGATTATGACAGATTTGAGAAAAACTTTTTAAGAAAAATCTAATGAACAAATACTAAATACCAGTAAAAACTAGCTTAACAAACTTATCAATCAATTGGGAAATTAATAAAACTGAATAAGTAAAATTCTAAGATCTTAACTAATTAAGCTAATATTTTTGGATTTTATGAGTTTTTATGACAGAAATTAGTAACTAATGATCTATAACTATTTAAGCAAAAACAGACTAGAACATATAACTAATAAGCACTAGAAGAGATATTTAAACACTAATAAGCAAAGAGAATAAGCAAATAAGCAATATTAAGCATAAAAGCTATAACTAAGCAATTTAAACTGAAATTAGAGACAAATGAAAAGAAAAACTTACTTTATCCTTTAGCTAAACAAAAGGAACCAATAATGGCAGCTACAAGCTCCCTAGCTTATTAATAAGCTAGGGTATAAGTCCTTGGGATCTCTTCCAAGTTAAGATCCCCTTCCAAAAGCTCAAATTTAGTAAGATCCATAATAGATTAAATGATTTAAAGTTTAGATAAGATTAATACTGAATTCAAACAGTCTATTCAGCTTATAGATGAAGAGCTTTATGAGTAGCTTATGAAATTTAGCTTAACAATTTTAAAGTAAAACAGAGCTTATAAAGTAAATAGAGAGCTTAGAGAGATTAAAAACTTATGAAAATTCATTGATTAGAAAACTTGATTATAAATATTAAAAAGAAATTACAAAGTTTAAGTAAAATTAAGCTAAAAATTAATCCTAAAAGCTACGTCTAAATCTAGATAAAAACTACTCGGTATGCGTGAGAGGAGGCCCTATTTATAGGCTTGAAAGAAGCTTTTGGAATTCTCTTGGCCCTGCCCTCAATCTTTATCCTGGCAACATTTCTTCAATCATCCAATGCATCAATTGTTGTGGACCATGTGATCAAAATGTGGTCACCTGATGATTGCCAGCTCGTGACTGTCCATCTTTATATTTTGATGTGACGTTTGTGTTCTTTTGTGATGTGTTTTTAGTGCAAAACCTCACATAAATTTGTGCTTTTCACATTGTTGACGTGGCCTTTTTGATTGGGATGAGGCTAAGTATCCTTTGGGGAGGATAAAAGACCTGATTTGTCCCTTCATTTGGACGTTAGAGGCTCTTGAATTGACCCTAACGCACCTTTAATTTGGAAAACCCATTTGATTTACCCTGGTTGGTGAAACGGGCCCCCATGGAGGGTGAATAGTATCACCTTTGGCGCCCTATATTTCGACAGTTAATAACGTGTTGGAGTTTGGCATTCCTGGATCTATCAAGTCCCTCTCTTTCTTTTCCTTTTTTTCAAGTTATAAATAACTTTCGGGATTTGCAAGATTGGCCCTTGAGGCTTCATAAAAGAGGAAATGGCTAGGGATTTGGCTTCGGCTTTGTATCTTCTGATTCTCGTGTCCGTGTTTGCTCGCTTTTGATTGTTTTCTTGTGATTTCTGACTTATCCGTACCTGCACACACAAAACACAAATATAAGCATATTTTTGCCATTTTTGGTCTGTTTTGGGTTTAATTGGGTTATTTTAGGTATAAATGGATATGTGTATTCTACACTTCTCAAAATTCCCCAAACTAAATAGATTGTGTGTGGCCCCCAAGCAATTATCACTGCCGTTAAAACCAAATATCTCAAAAATTCCCCTAAACTAAACCTTTGACAAAGTAGCAAAAGATTTTTGATGAGAGAACTTAAGAGATACAAGTTATAAAACACCAAAATTTACCTTTTCTAAGTTTTTCTCTTTTTATGATCTTTTTTGATATTTAACTTCCTAATTACAATTCTATTATTGTGGTTGAGCATAAATGTATTGTTTTCATTACTCATTGGTAACCTTTAGGATCATAGAACAAAAGCCATTTGAGTGTCTGAAAGATACTTCATCTCCCGATTTTTTCACTTCTCCCATGCTAAGCTTAAAATTAAGATCACTGCTAATTACGAACTAAAATGCTAGACTACTTCTTAATTACACTTGTGAATTCCTCTTCGAAATAAATCAATAAAATTTAGGTGAGTTTGTTCAAATTAATTTAACCATTAAATCGATCATATTAGACTAGTTGAAATCGGACCAAGCTTTTCTCATGGGCCTTTTGGGTGCTAAATTTGTTATTAACTTAGAAGAATCAAAACTTAAAGCAAACTAAACCCTACTAGCTAAAGACAACGTGGGTTCACGTGTTCCAATGATGACTTTCTTCTCTAGCGATCCCACCGTCATCGGGTAAGTGCTAAGGCTTTTGACACCCCATCTGGAGAATACTAACCGAAACGCATGAACTTCTGATGAAAAAGCTTTGTAGACTTTTGCAAACCTTAGCTCAAAAAGAATACCTTGGCTTTAGAAAATGAAACTTTTACTATTTATTTTCTAACTTTGCAACTTTACTATTTCTATTTACTTTATTGGGCTAGGAATTGGTATCACCTTTCTTTCAACGACACATCGGCCTCGCCTCCGACAAGAGCTCGCGTACTTATTATGATACTAACCCTAAATATACATCCTCCACCCTTTCTTTCGATGTCACAAATTATGGGATATGCGACCGACAAATGCCCATGTAATTTATTGCGATGGAGTTTGTATATTAATTATTAACACTTAAGGATTTATAACTTGCATCCTTTATATTCACCAACTACATTTTTTATAGATTTTTTTTTTTGCAAATAGTAAAAATTTTGTATTTAGAAAACTAAAGTATAAATTCGAACTAAAATTCTTATTCACAAATGATGTTTGACTCATCATCGATAAAGCTTTTTCTCTGAATATGTTGATTAGACTTTTAAGAGTAAACTCTAATTTGCAAAAAATTAAAGAGAACAACGTATAATTAATCATTTTTAAGAGCTTCGGGGAAGAAAATCTACAAGTTATTCTTATACAGCCTTTAAGTTTTTCCAAAATAAAATATGTTTAAGCATCCTAATTTCGTTAAACAACACTATCTTCTCTTATTCTTCACAAAAGAATTTGCAAATTCTTAGCCTATATAAAATCCACTCGGATATTTAAATTCTACTTGAGATTAGCACATGTCTTCATTTACTAATGATTTTCAAGTCTAAGCATGTTTAAAGTCTACATGACACATAGCACAAACTATCATCATTAATTGTTAAGGAAGAAAGTAGAACTCTACGTTCGATCGGTGTCAAAAAGTACTTCTTATTCTTACCACGGAAAACATACATTTTTGTCTTATCACTTTTTTTATTTTTTTTTATTACTTAACTAAAATTTAAAAATTTAAAATTTTGGCTAGTTTGTGGGAAAACGGGTACGTTGAGAACAAAAACAATAACCATACAGTAACATTCAAATCACGATAGATACACCTTCCCCAAACTAAAACGAAACATTGTCCTCAATGTTTAAAGTCGGGTCTCTACGAAAATCTAAGCCGTTTATGAAGTATGCAAAGATAAACGTTAATCGATTATGATGAAAGGATATGGATTTCCCCAAACTAAATTCACACAAAGGATGAGAAGCTTGAGTAGAACGGGAAACAACACCGGACACGAGAGACTTCAAAGAATTTGTTGGGAGAATCCTGCAAAAATCATAACAAACAAGCAACAAACATCGTTGAAATCGGGAAAGTGAACAAGCCTCTCTCAACACAACACATCTAGAGAAGAAAATTAGAAAGGAAATAGAAAGGCATAAGCATGGGGTGAACTCCCCACTAAGCGGCTTGTTTTTTATTAGCCCGTAGTCGCAAGCTAGACTCGATCCTGAATTTAGTTGGCCTTAGGGAAAGTCTGGAGGTCGGGATTAACCCAATGGTGGTGTATACCCCTCCATAGTAGTGCTTCCAACGGTGGGCAGTTGACTTTGAAAATTAGACCATCGGCATGATGACAACTTGGCGTGCCGTATAAGGATTAACTTCAGTGATCTGTGAAAGGTCCGGGACCATCAGGATTTGAGCTTTCGGAGAAATTCTTTAATCGGGGAGTTGAAACGTAAGACTTGGATCACTACATTGAAGATTCGGTTCTTTATCTTGGAATCGTGTAGCTTCTTTGTCTTCTCCTTGTAGATTAACGAATTCTCGTAAGCTTGATCACGAAGGCTCGCTAAGTTCATTGAGCTGAAGCTTTCGATGATCGCCCGCGGTCTTAATCGATGTTGACATGCTTAAGAGCCTTATATGCTATGTGTTCTAGCTTCAATGGTAAAATGACCCGCTTTTCCTAGACTAACTCTGTACGGTGGTACATCACAATTGGAGTCTTGTAGGCGGTTTCTAAACAGCCCATAATGCTCATCTAGTTTGTCGGACCTGAGCAAGTTTTCTCCGACCGTCCCTCTCCAAAATTTCTTTTGAGACTCGATTCGTGACGTTCAACTGGACCTCCTCGTTTTGAGGATGGTAAGGGTCAAAAAGCGTATGGGTGACCACCATATTTAGACATAACTTTATCAAATTTGTTCATTACAAAAATGGGGTCCCACGATCGCTTCTGATTGCTCTCGGAGCACAGAATCGGGGAGAAATGGAGATTTTAAGAACTTAACAACACCATTTAGCATCGTTGGTGGGAGCGGCTTTCGTTTCAAACCCACTGGAGATAAGTTGACGCTACTAGGAATATATTTGTTACCCTAGATGACGGAAAAAGGTCCATAGAATCAATTCCTCATAAATCGAAAAATTTCACAAAATTGGATTGCATTTTGAGGCATTTCATCACGTTGAGGGATTTGCCTTTCTTTGACAGCGCATAAGATTTGATCAATGCGATAGGCCATCCTTATAAATCGGAGGATAATAAAAACCCGCTTCAAAACCTATCTTGGCGGTAAAGTTGGGCTCCCGTTAGTGTCCCCGGTGGGTCCATGTGACAAGCTTCGAGAATTTCAAGAGCTTCTTTGCCATTTACACACCTTCGCGATTATTTGATCTGCACTAGTCTTGAAAAGGTAAAGGGCTCATCCAAAAAATAATGTTTTACATCTTTTAAAGACTGTTTTTCTCTTTGGTTGACATTCCTGTTTTAATGGAATTTCCCGGTTGGAGTTAGCAAAAATAAAATAATCGGCCAAACCACGGGGTACTTTGAGTCTTGCGTCTAGCGCGCTCTCATCTCTCATACTTAATGTCTCTAAAGGAAAAAAGTCTCGGTAATGATTCTTTTGGATCAAAAGTATTTTGTAGGGTTTTAAGAACGAAGAGAGGTGATCAGCTGATAGTTTTCAGCTCCATTTGTATCGAATAACCTTAAATCAATTCTTGAAGAAGTAAGACCCATCGAAGCAATCTTGCTTTGGCGTCTTTCTTGTTGAAAAGGTATTTCAAAGCGGAGTGGTCCGTGTAAACAACACTCTTGTTCATGATTAGATATGATCGAAACTTCTCGAAAGCATAAACAACTGCAAGCATCTCTTTTTCGGTTGTTGTGTAATTCGTTTCTGCTTCAGTCATCGTCTTACTTGCATAATGAATTGGTCGGAAATGCTTCTCAATCCTCTGCCCTAGAACCGCACCGATTGCATAATCACTTGCATCGCACATGATTTCAAAAGGTTGGTCCCAATTTGGAGCAATGAGAATTGGAGCTTCGGTTAATTTCTTTTTCAATGTTTGAAAAGCTAGAATGCAATCTTCTGAAAAAATGAAAGGAGTGTTCTTTTCTAAGAGATGGGTCATGGGTCGAGAGATTTTGGAAAAGTCTTTGATAAATCTTCGATAGAATCCAGCATGCCCGAGAAAACTTCGAATTCCTTTGACGGTCGTTGGATGAGGAAGCTTAGAAATTACATCAATTTTGGCCTTATCGACTTCAATTCCTTTTCTAGAGATCTTATGTCCTAAAACAATGCCTTCTTTAACCATGAAATGGCTCTTTTCCCAATTTAGTGCTAATTTGGTGTCTTCACACCTTTTAAGCATTTTATCTAAATTGGCAAGACACGAGGAAAAAGAATCTCCAAAAACTGAAAAATCGTCCATAAAAACCTCCATTGTTTTCTCTCTATATCGTGAAAAAATGGCCATCATTAAACGTTGAAAGTTCTGGGTGCATTTGCACAAACCGACTGAATGGCATACGACTGTACGCAAAATAGTTTCCGGTATTATCTTCTGCCCCCATGTGGCACGTGAAAGTAGTTTTTTCTTGTTCTTTAGGATCAATTGGATTTGGAAAATACCTGAAAAACCATCTAAGAAACAATAAAAACTCGTTGACGTAATCGCTCTGAAATCTTGGTCCATGAATGGTTGTAGACGGAAACTGGTGTGTACAAGTTGCTTCGTTATCTTTCGATAATCGATGCAAACTCTCATTCTAGTGACTACTCTTGTAGGCCCAGCTCATTTTTCTTCGTTTTGTTTGTGGACAACGGTCATACCACCTTTTTTAGGAACACAATGGGACTGGACTAACCGTATGGGATATCCGAGATTGGATAAATCAATCATGCGTAAAGACAATTTTTCTACTTCTTTCTTGCTTGACGTTCGTGGATTTTAGGTTTAACCTCCTTTATGTTGCACTAAAGGTTGTGTAATCATCTTCTAAAGGTTTTGTGTGAGAAAAATTCTGGATCTATGCCGTCGGATATCAGAAAGTTAACAAGCAATTGCATGTTTTCATCTTTTTCAAAAACATTTAATGAGTGAGGTTTTTCATCTTGGCTCAAATCTTTTGAAATTATGATGGAAGTTTGTTTTTTTCTCTAAGAAACAAAAACATAGAAAGATAACAAACAAACAAATATATCGGTGATCTCAGATTCTTTCTGTTTGATTCGTGTTTTTAATCCATCCATATTTTAATAACACGAAAAAGAAGTGTGTGTGATAGATCTTTTTCGAAGCTTTACTTCTCTTGATTTTCGAAACACAACAAGAAAAGACAAACACAAAGGTGTTCATCTCTTTCTTTGTCTCATTATAAAAAAACTCACAAAAAACACTAAAACAAATAAATGAAACTTAACTGTGTCAGTTGATAAAATCTCGAAGTCAAAACCTTTTGTTATTTGTGGTTCTTGTTGGTTTTGTATCTTGTGTTTGTATTGAGTAGAATCAAAGAAATAATCATCTGAGATTCATAGTGTTAGTGTCGTTGTGTTTATCAAAAGAAAAATGAGGACTTGATTTTGTGGATTGAGTTTGTCGTGGTAGAAGTGTGAAAGATGAGAGTGTCTATTATGTGTTTTGTGTGATAATTAGGCGGTGTGTATAAGAGTGTGTAAGGTTAGGGTTGAGAGTAATCAAAGTTTTATATCTGATTTTTTAGGGTTAGTGTTTTACTTTAAGGTTGGGCCTAATTTGTTTCTATTGATCTTCCAAAATTAAGTGGGATGGCATTTTAATCAAGTGAGTCTACTTCTGTAGTGGGCTGGTAATTCTAGAAAACGGATTGTGCTGCTAGTTTTCTATTGAACGAAAATGGTGATATCAAATGAATGAAATGGAAATATTATTCAGTTGGGCCTGAATGTGTGTGATTCGCAAGTTTTATACACATGAAATATATATAAAATATAACTTTAAGAGTAATTAAGAAAATTACCAAGTTACCCTTGATAAAATTCACTCTCAAAAATATATATAATATAATATAATATACGTATATTAAACCGGGTAAGTATGATCACCCGGGTCGTTTCCCCAACGACTAGTGAAATTGAAACTACGTTTTAGGTTCGGATTCTGATTTGAATGAAGCAAAGATATGTTGGATAAACTATTACTACTAAATAAGAAGCAACAAGTAAGATGAAAATTAAGCAAATGGACTAAAATTTAAATAACATGTTGATAAAATTAACTAATAGAAAGTGTACCGAAATCATTAATAATAAAAGCCCTAATTTTTATTTTTTATAAAAGTTTAATTAAACGAATTAAAACTTAACCCTAATTATTAATTATACTTAATTAACTAATTTAAAAACTTAATCTAATGGAATAATGGTGCCAAAGATCTAAGAGACAACGGAGAAACTAACAGACTAACGGAGGGACAACTTAGTAAACAACTAAATTCAAAAGTTACACTATCTACCCTGAGAATCTACCCCGATCACAAATTAAGTCCAATAAGCATTAGAAATTTTAAGAGCTCTTTAAATGAAAAAACTCAAAGACGCAAAGTTGAAAGGAAGCTAGTGGAAACAAAATTAATATACAAGGCTACTTGGGCTGAAACTCAAAGTTAAGCTCTAAAAAGAGCTTCTCATAAGCTGTTACAAAAATAACTTGGGGTTCTGGGCTATGTTTTACTAATAAACAGCAATTTTGAGCCAAATAAGCTTATGTGAAAAAGGAAAAAGTTGTTCTAAGAAGCTTATGAAATGCTTATTACTATGAAATGCAAAGATAATTCTAAGCTAGATAGTACTTTTTTAACAAACTAAAATTTAGCATGAACCCTAAGCATACTCAGAATTAAGCAAGATAGCCCTAAATCAAAATGAGCTTTAAAACCTTATATGCTTAACTAGACTTAAAAACTTTAAAGGGCTTCTAAAACTTACTTTTAATATCTATCTAATTAGCTAGAAAATTAGCCCATAAGCTAAATTAACAAATTTAAATCCTTAAGTTTCTAAGTACTGGTTTTTGGCTTTTTTAACTTTTTGACAGCAAAACTAAGTTATGACATAAAGACTAGAAACAAAATTAAAGGATTAAACTTATTAAAGTATATTAAAACTCAAGTCTACAAGTTTGGATAAGCTAAATCCTAAAATTACTGTCTAAATTAAACTAAGAAACACTACAAGTACTAACTGAGGTTAGTACTGCTAGTGTAAAAGTTCAGCTCGATTTCAGATATTAACATACATCTATCACTCTTCCTCAGGCATTTCATTCAGCAAGTACTTTCAAGTGAAGGTTTACTGCTGATGCAATTTGACTTTTAAGAACAAAATTAGCGATGAAATAGCTCTCGCTTCTCTGTGGATAAACTAAAGTTTTTATTCATAATAAGATATAACTAAACTTAATATACTGAATTGACAAGCTAAAAAATTAAGCTAACAGTACTGACTTATCGTTAGTACTGTAGTGTATAGGATTCTAGCAGTACTAACTGATTGTGAGTTACTGCTAGTGTAAATCAAGAGTTGCACTAACCAAAAAACCCCTTTCTAGATTTATGACTTGATTTGAGAAATACTTTTTAAGAAAATCTAATGAACAAATACTATAATCCCAGATTAAAAAATAGGCTTAGACAAACTTATCAATCATGTTTAAACAAACTTGAATAAGAAAATTCTAAGATCTTTAAACTATATTAGATAATATTTTTGGATCTTTAGAGTTTTTATGAAGGAATTCAGTAATAATGATCTATAACTTTTTATGCAAAATAACAGACGTTGAAAATATAACTAATAAGCATAGAAGAGATATTTAAACACTAATAAAGCAAAGAGACATACGCAAATAAGCAATTATTAAGCATAAAAAGCTATAATAAGCAATTTAAACTGAAATTAGAGACAAAGAAATGAAATATTACTTTATCCTTAGCTAAACAAAAGGAACCAGTATAATGGCAGCACAAGCTCCCTAGCTTATTTATCAAGCTAGGGGATTAGTCTTGGATATCTTCCAGTTACGATCCCCTTCCAACAAGCTCAAATTTAGTTAAGATCCATAATAGATTTAACTGATTTAAGGTTTTAAGATAAGAGTAATACTTGAATAATAAGTTCTATTTCAGCTTATAGATTGAAAGAGCTTAAAAGGAGCTTATTAACTTATTGAGACATTTTGGCTTATTAAGACAGCTTTTG
This sequence comes from Tanacetum coccineum, assembly GCA_026074375.1. Lineage (NCBI taxonomy): Eukaryota > Viridiplantae > Streptophyta > Magnoliopsida > Asterales > Asteraceae > Tanacetum > Tanacetum coccineum. The sequence goes on along the minus strand of BQNB010085251.1, from coordinate 9,357 downwards.
AATAACAAGAAAAGAGAGCTTATGAATGATTTAAACTAAATTTCATTAATAAAAGTTACTGATTACATTACTTGGAAAGGAGATTACAAAACATTTTAAGGAAAATTACATTTAAGAAAAATACGAAATTTAAGCTAGACTAAATTACTAAAAAACTAGATATCGTGTGTGTGAGAGGTGAGGCCTATTTATAGGTGCTGAAAGAAGCTTCTAGGATCTCTTGCCCTGCTCTCCAATCTTTCAATCTCAGCCAATCATTTCTTCAATCATTCAAGCATCAATTGTGGCCGTTTGATCAAGCTGTGGACACCTGAAGATTGCCAGCGTGTCATTCCATTGATGTGACGTTTGTGCTTCTTTTGTGAGTGTTTTAGCACAAAAACCCACATAAATTTATGCTTTCACCATTGTTGACGTGGCCCTTGATTGGGAGAGGTTAAGTAATCCCTTGATAAAGACTGATTTGTCCCTTCATTTGTGTTAGTGAGCTCATGAATTGACCTAAGCACCCTTTAATTTGGAAAACCCCTTTGATTTACCCTGGATGGTGAAACGGGGAAGAAAGGTGAATAGTAACACCTTTGGCGCCCTTATTTCGACAGTTAAAACTGTTGGAGTTTGGGGAGTTTGCACAAGTGGTCCTTCTCTTTCTTTCCTCTCTTTCTAGTTATAAATAACTTTCGAAAATAGCAAAACTAGCCCTTGTGGATGTTATAAAAGGAAGATGGGCTTTGTTTGACTTTTATTGACCATAGATTGACTGGATTTGATTGAGGCTTGACTTTCCTAGCTTTGCTTCTGGCTTTTGTACTCTTCTGATTCTCGTGTTCGTGCTTGCCCGTTTTTGACTGTTTTCTTATGATTTTTATTTATCCATACCTGCACACACAAAACATAAATACAAGCATATTTTTGCCATTTTTCGTTTGTTTTCGGTTTAATTGGGTTATTTTAAGTATAAATAGATATGTGTATTCTACACTTATCAGCAATCCCACTATTTTCAAGACAAGATCCAACGACTCAGAAAGGTAATTTGACAACAAAAGGAAGGCTGATGATTCATCCAGAAAAAACCATAGCCACCAGCAACAACCCTTCAATAGGCAGAATGTTGCCAAGGTCTACAATATAGGGACAGGTGAAAGGAAGCCTTATGAGGGATCTTTGCCCAAGTGCACCAAGTGCCATCTTCACCACAATGGTCCGTGCACCCAGAAATGCCACAAGTGCAACAAAGTAGGGCATTTTGCTCGCGATTGCAAGAGTAACTAGTAAATCAAATGTTCGCTAATACTCAAAAGGGCAATGGGCACTCCCAAGGAAATGGTTGTTTTGAAGTGTGGAGGCACGCAGGGAATTTCAAGAGAGATTTCCTAAGTTTTGAAGAATAATGATGAGAGAAATGGGACATGCACAAGGCTGGTTTATGCAGTTTGGGAATGCAAAAAGAGAGGAAATGCATCGGGAAACCCTAAATGCCAATGTCGTCACAGGGTACTTTCCACTAAATAACACGATGCAACTATCTTAATTCGACACTTTCTAACGAGGTGCCGTAGACGCTTTATATACATCGCATTTAGATCCTTTATTAACATCTAGCCCAACTCATTAGAAAATAGTTATGATGTCGAATTAGTTGATGGGAAAATAGTCGGGATAGACACTATTATAGCGAGTTGAACCTTCAATTTCTTAGACCCAATCCGTTGTTTAGGTTTTCAGTCCGTTCAAAACTAGATCTAAGCCCCGTAGAAGGGTAGTTTCGATGTCATTATCGGTAATGGACTGGTTAAGAAGATGTCACGCGTGAATTGTTCGATGAGAACCTGTTCAAGTTCCCTATCGGTAATGAAACTTGACCTTATGTGGCAACGAAAGTAGCAAAACGAGGGAGAGAATCTTGGTTGACAGTTATCTCATGTTCAAAAGTTCAAGAGTACATGGCCAAAGGATGCCAGGTCTTTTTTGGGCAGATATCCGCCAAGAAAAAGGAGGACAAGTCGGAAGGAAAATAAATAAAAGACGTACCAATCGTCTGAGATTTTCCTGAAGTATTTTCCCAAAGACTTCCAGGTCTCCCTCGCGTCTCGCCGAGTGGAATTCCAAATTGACTTAATCAGAGCCGCGCCGTAGCTCCGAGCACCGTATCGATTGGCTTCCATCCGAAATGAAGGAATAATCGAACAATTACAAGAGCTTTTTTTTGTTTTTTTTTTTTTTTTTTTTTTTTTGTTTTTTTTTTTTTTTTTTTTTTTTTCGTTATTTATTTTTTTTTTCATTTTTTTTTTTTTTTTTTTTGTTTTATTTTTTTTTCCTTTATTTTTTTTTTTTTTTCCGAAAAAGGATTCATAAGGCCTAGTCTCACTTGGGGAGCCCCGGTCTTGTTTGTCAAAAAGAAGGATGGGTCATTCAGGATGTGCATCGACTACCGTGAGTTAAATAAACTAACAGTGAAGAATCGTTATCCACTCCCGAGGATCGACGATTTGTTTGATCAAGTACAAGGATCCAATATTTATTTGAAGATAAGATCTGAGATCACAGATATCACTAGCTTAGGAGTACGAGAGCAAGACATTCCAAAGACGGCATTCCAAACTCGGTATGGCCATTACGAGTTCCAGGTTATGCCATTCGGACTGACAAACGCACCTGCGGTATTCATGGACCTCATGAACCGAGTGTGCAAGCCTTACTTGGATAGTTCATAATTGTCTTCATTAAATTGACATACTGAGTTTATTTCGAAGGATTGAGAAAGAAGCACGAAGAACATCTTAAGGCAATTTTGGAATTGCTTAAGAAGGAGCAGTTGTATGCTAAGTTTTCAAAATGCGAGTTTTGGATTCCGAAGGTACAATTCCTCGGTCACGTCATTGATAGCAGAGGCATACAGATAAGTGTAGAATACACATATCTAATAATGCTTAAAAAAGACCCAAATAACAAACGGATCCAAAATGGAAAAAAAATGTTTGTATCTGAGTTTTATGTGTGCAGGTATGGTATGTCAAAAATTGCAAGAATTCAGTCAAAAAACGAACACGAAACGGATGAGTTGATCAAGAAGCTAAAGAAATACAGCCGAAGCCAGAGAGATTCATCTCGAGCCTTCTACAGTCAACTGCAGCTAAACCACAGTCAACCAAAACCAAGCTCCATTGTTTTATAAAGTTCAAGGGCTGAATATGCAATTTACCCAAAGTTACTTTTATCTTAAAATTGTGCTTGCCAAACACAAGGGCCGGTTATGTAATTATCTCATAGTTACAAAAGGGCGCGGGTCTTACCCGGGTCAAATAAACCCGTGGATCCACCTCTCAACCAATCACAAGCCAACCCCCAACCCAATTAACCCGAACCCCTAACCCGACCAACCCGGGGATGTTATAACCCCATTTACACTTACTGTTCACTAAATTTTACCCAAATGAGATTAAACACACTCACTCACACACGAACAACTCAAGAACACCCATAAACCCTAGTTTCTTAACCCCTCACTCCCATCCAAATTAACCATAGGGTTAATGGCCCCCTCACAATCCTTAACCCATCCATCGCTTTCAATTAACCCCAATCCCATTCCACCCTGGCATAATCTAACGATCTCATTGGTGGATGTGACGTATGTGAGTGTTTACACTCACATAACTAACACAAATATGCCACGTCAATGATCCGGGTTATACACATCTTTAAATCCTACGGCTTACAAGGAGAGAGAAGAGATGGAGGGCCAAGATGAAAAAGAAAAGAAGGATCGAGAAGAAGGAGGTGAGCTCAAGCTTGGGGTATAAAAACCCCCCCTCATTCCAGCTTATGTGGTGATTTTTTTTAGTTTATTTTTGTAATAGTTTAATTTTGTCAATTTCGTTTTTAGTAGTTTTATTTTGTAATTTCAATTCCATGTAATTTCATTTCGTATTGTAATCTTTATTTCAGAATTAATAAAAGTTTTATTTCAAATAAATTGGTATGTTCATTTAAAATCTGTCAAAGTATTGGTGTTTGTGTTTGTCATTGCTGTCATTTGATCAAGACATCGACACTCTTGGAATTGGATTTTTTTATTTTTTTTTTTTTATTTTTTTTTTTTTTTTTTTTTTTTTTTTTTTTTTTTTTGTTGGCTCTTGAGTGTTCAATGGGTTTGTTTAGGAGCTGTTTGGGGGGGGTGGTGGTGGTGGGACAGCTTATAGGGTTAGATTAGGATTGATGTTTTTGATTAAGGGCTTATGTGGATTAAGCCATAAGCCCCACTTAGCTTATTGTTGCTTTCCTGTTCTAGCTGGAAAGCTAAGGTACACACTATTTACTTTACAATTGTCCTTTTTCTTCTTCGTAATAAGCTGTTAAGTTTCATTAGAGTTAAATAAGTTGTGTGATTTGCTAAATAGTTTGATTAAGTAGCATTTTATTGAGTAGTATAAATCTGTCATTTGCCTTGAGTTGCTTTGTTGATTAGTTGAAAATAAGAATTATAAAAGTTGCTAAAGTTTTATATGCTAATAAGGCTTATTAAGCGTATTTTTAAATAAGGTAGTAAGTTAAGTTTTTTTATATAAGTAGAATCTTAAAAAAGTTAAGGTTAATAAGCTGTTTATTATAAAAAAGGATGCTGTTTGTTAGAAGTTAGGGAGTGCAGGGGCCTGTTTTGTCCATTTTTATAGTTTCTGTTAGTTACACAGTCAGTCCTTAGTTAATTGCATAATTAGTCCTCGTTAGTTTAATTGTTAAGTCTAGTTAGTCCCTAGGTTAAGGGACTATATCTGCCATTAGTTCAAACTTTGTGTTTTTTATAAAACTTTAAATTTACCCCGCCTACCCCCAAGTTTCACTTGCACTCTTTTGCCCCTTGTTCTTTTTATTTCCTTTTACTCTTTTTAATTTCTTTTTAATATTAAATAAATTTTAGGTTTTAGTTTTTAATTAGCTAAATTACTTTTAATTGGATTTATAAAAATTAAGGCTTTTAATAAAATTAATTTTCTGCAATTTTTCTCTTTATAAAAAGTATTTTTATAGAATTTTTAGTTTAAGTTTTATATTTTTAAAAATTAATTTTCAAATTTAGTTTTAAAACATTTAATTTTCAAACCTTTAGTTTTTTTAATTTTAACCTTTTAAATAGAAAAAAAATTGATAAAAAAAAAAATGTTTTTCCCTCATCTTTTTTAAGTAATTTAGGATTAAACTAGCTTAAAAAGTATTTTTCTTAATTTTTTATCAATTTAATTTCTATTTTAGTATTTAATATTTAGATTAATTAGGTTTAATCATATAAAATCCAAAAAGCATTTAAAACAATATTTATATTTTCCTAAAATTTTCTTTAGCTTAATTTAGAATTGGGAATTTAGTTTACATTTTTAAGATTTAAATTGCATTTGCTTTCTTAAATGTCGCATTTTATTTACTTTCATAATTAGTTTAATTTGTTAATTAGTTGTTTTATTGTGCCTTTAATTTTAGTAGTATAATTAAATCAAAAATATCTCTTTTCTTATTCAAATCAGGATCCAAACTTAAACGAGGTTTCCATTGCACGAGTCATTGGGGAAAACGACCCGGGTGATCATACTTACCCGGTTTATTATACGTATTTTATATTATATTATATATATTTTTGAGAGTGAATTTTATCAAGGGTAACTTGGTAACTTTCTTAATTACTCTCGGGATTATATTATTTTATAGTATACCTTACGTGTCTAAACTTAGCAATCACATACATGTAGATCCAGCCAAGATAGAATCTAACAAAGATTGGGCATCTCCTAAGACACCAACAGAGATCCGCCAATTTTTAGGTCTTGCGGGTTACTATCGAAGGTTCATCGAAGGATTTTCGAAAATTGCTAAATCAATGACGAAACTTACTCAGAAAGGAATCAAGTTTGACTGGGGAGAAAAGGAAGAAAACGCTTTTCAGTTAATAAAGCAGAAGTTGTGTAGTGCGCCAATTCTGGCTTTACCTGAAGGAAGCGAAGACTTTATGGTCTACTGTGATGCGTCACACAAGGGTTTAGGTGATGTATTGATGCAGAGAGAGAAGGTGATTGCCTATGCTTCTCGACAACTAAAAGTTTACGAGAAGAACTACACCACTCATGATTTAGAACTTAGGTCGATAGTGTTTGCCCTAAAGATATGGAGACACTATCTATATGGAACCAGATGCACCGTGTTCACCGACCATAAAACCTATAAACATAATCTTGACCATTAAGAAGGAGCTTAACATGAGGTCAACTTCGTTGGCTAGAATTGTTAAGTGATTACGATTGCGACATTCGTTATCACACCCGGAGAAGGCAAAACATAGTGGCCGTACGTTTAGCCGTAAGGAAACGGATTGGGCCATAGCAGAAGTTCGAGTCCCCCTTTTAGTTATGACAATTGGCTTGGATCTTCCCAAACGAATATTAGAAGCTCAGATCGAAGCCCAGAAACCCAGAATCTCATGAATGAAGACGTAGGCGGTATAATTAGAAGGGATATACCCAAGGAAAGATTGGAACCACGTGCCGATGGAACCTATGTTTAACACGACCGGAGTTGGTTTGCCAAGCTATAAGAGATTTAAGATCCTTATGTATTCATGAAAATCTCACAAGTCAAGATACTCTATCCATCCCGTTTCGGAAAAGATGTATCAAGACATGAAAAAGCTATATTGGTGGCCCAATATGAAGGCAGACATCGCTACGTATTTTACACTTATCATATAGTTAGATCATTGTGATCTTACCAAGTAGTGTTAGGTAGTTGTGATATAAGTAGTGTGGTGAAGTGAAGTCATGAAGTTGTGAAAAAGTCGTGAAGTTTTAAAGAAGTCGTGAAGTTGTGAAGAAGTTGTGAAGTTGTGTCATGAAGTTGTGAAGTCGTGAACAAGTCGTGAAGTTGTGTTGTGATAGATTGGTTCTAGCTAAGATTAGAACTCGACATTTAGCTTAGTGTCGTAAATTGATATAAGCAACGTTGTGTACGGGTTTCTCCGCCATAAGGGAGTTTGTTGACATAATGAAGAAAACTCTCGAGTTTGGTGCTCGGGGAGTGGAGTAGGGCGAAGAGATGCTTCGTTACCGAACCACTATAAATCCTCGCGTTGTGGTTTGATTGTTCTCACTCTTATCTCTTGTCTTACTTTATCATTTCATATATTTACATTGTTCATATTGTGCAAGCATTGAATTCACAAAAAGGACGAATCTAAGTTTTATAAACATACATAAAACTTAAATTTAAAAAGAGGTAAACTATTCATCCACCCATTCAAGTTTTCCACATGTCGATCACCGGTGTGCTGGGCCGAAGTTGGAGAAGCCCAACTGACTGGTCCGGAATTGATCCAAGAAACAACGGAAAATATCTTCCTGATCAAGCAGAGGATACAAGCTGCTCAGGATCGATAAAAGAGCTACGCTGATCGGAAGCGAAATTCGATGAAGTTCAAAGTTGGGGATATGGTTATGCTCAAGGTCTCACCTTGGAAAGGGGTTGTACGATTCGGTATGTGGGGCAAGCTAAATCCGAGATACGTCGGACCTTTCAAGGTGTTAGCCAAAGTTAGGAAAGTTGCCTACAAGCTGGAACTTCCCCAAGAGTTGAGCAGAGTTTATCACACTTTCCATGTGTCTAATCTGAAGAAATGTTACACCGACGAACCATTAGTCATGCCGTTAGAAGGAATTCACGTCGACAATAAGCTCCAGTTTATGGAAGAACCCGTTGAAATCATGGAACGGGAGATCAAACGATTGAAGCAAAGCCTGATACCATTGGTTAAGGTTCGCTGGAACTCTAGGAGAGGGCCTGAGTTCACCAGGGAACGTGAAGATTCGTTCAAACAGAAATACCTACAGCTTTTCATAAACCGAGCTACGTTATCCACTACAAGGTCTTAAGCTTTGAGGACAAAGCTCTTTTAACGGGTGGAGACTGTAACATTTCTCAATTTCAGGTCATTTTACGACTCTTATTATTCGTCCCTATTTATTTTGGTCCAACACGCGTTTACTTTTTAAATTAACTTTTAAGATAAATCGCGTAGACTAGAAATAATCATCTATTGTAAACGGTCATCAAATAAATTAAGGTTTACATCAACCAAGTAATATATAATTATTAAGAAGATAATTATTAACTTTGTGTATTTTATTTTTATTGGTCACGTAAAAAGTTTACGTTTCGCAATGAAATACATTTGGACACACCTCGGAAATACCTAGACTTACCTAGATTCAAACCAATACTCACTTTTAAACCTTAAACACAAAATTAAATCAATTCTTGTGTAAATAAGCCACTGGGGCCGGTTATGGGACCAAAACAACTAGGAAATCCTTAAAAACTTACACTAAGTACAATGTACATCTAGGTTTTAATTAATGTTTGTACAATATGTTCCTAGTTAGCTAATACACACTAGTTAAAGATCATTAGGGATCCTTCTTTCTCTTTGAAAACCCACGTCCCATACATATACACACCTAGAAATCTTCCTAATGATCTCCAAAGTACTAGTACATCTCTTGGTTAATTAAAACTAGTACTTAGTGTCCCTTAACTAACATTTACACATTGGATAATAACCAACGAGCCTCCCTTTTATCCTACATGCTACGACTATTAGCAAATAACACACAAATCCATAAGATTTTCCTAATCTTGACAAATCTTGTACATCATGCAAGTAATTAAGAGTAGTACTTAGTGGTTTATCAAGAAACCATGGGAGATTAACTAGAAAACCTTTAAACCGCCCTATATGGCTCGTTATTAGTTAGTTTAGGACCAAGGGGAGTTAACTAGCTCATTAGTCTATAAATACTCACTAACATTATCACTTAGACATTTCCTAAACTCCCAAACTCTCTCTCCAAGATAAAATCTCTTCACTTACTCCTTTTGCATTCGGGTCTCTTATAACCGAAACCATTCGCACCTACAATTCATGCTAAGGATTCAAGGTAGCATTAAGTTCGCATATAAGATTATTAAGAAGAGTGTACAAGCTAAGGATTAGGTATACAAGCTTTGAAGCTTAGGTTATTACACGTTTAGGTGTAAACGCGTTGGGTTGTCTTCCAAATCTACGAACCAAGAGTCTAAGACTATTGTAAGTCAAACCAAGCTCATATTTGTTTATACTCTAGTCGTTTGTTACATATCTAGTTATAAATGTCACGTAAAACTTGTGTTGGGCATGATTTTATACCAAGAGTCTAAGACTATCATGAACTGTCAATTGCTAGATTGCTAGCGCGAATGTTATAAATAGATCTATTTGGGATTGACGTCCCTGTTTGGGTGAGTAGCGCTCACTGTGCCGGTCTGCCGGACAACAAA
>BQNB010085250.1:12444-28522 GCA_026074375.1 Tanacetum coccineum | reverse complement strand
ATATATCTTGTGTTATTGATCTATGAAGTAACACGCCCCGGACCCTTATTCCACTGCGACCCAATTTGGGGGTGTTACAATAGTGGTACTGCCACTACTCTTCTCTTTCAGATTTTAGCAAAAAGTTTTAGATTCGGGTAAAGAATTATCAAAGGTGTTAGTCTCCTCCAAGAAAAAGTTAGGAGTTGTGGAGGAAGACTTGGTCACAAAATTGGATGATGGAGTGGGATTATCTTTTAATGCTTCGATCTTAGCAATAAGAAGATTGACATTTAACAATTTTTCACGAAGAATATCGTCTTTTATTGTTAAAAGAATATCAGTATCAATCCCTCCAACTTCCAGGATAACAATCTCCACCACCTCTAAGCTGACTAGCTCAGAATAGGGAGGTGATGCATCGACATAATCGATGTCCTCATAAGAATCGTCATCACTCGAAGAATAATCATTGTTGGAATCGATGACAGTTTCAGAATCATCTTTAAGAGTTTCTGGAGTGCGAGGAAAAGAGTTATCATACATCAAATTTTCAATAAAACTGATATCTTCCTTCGGATCAAGGTTGGCTTCAACAATTCCTGGTGGAATTGGAGCAATAATAGCGAGTTTATCGGCGAACTCCTTGATAAGGAGAATCAATCCTAGGAGAAGATATCACGTTATCTCGATTAAGCACAGATTCAATTAGACTAGATTCGGCATTAAAATGATCATTACCATTTCCAGGTGGAGTTGAAACGATATCATCTAACACCTCATCCTTTTTCGGAGAAGAATCATCACAAACGAGCAAATCAAATTTAATTACTTTCGGATATACCATCGGACTCACTTGGGGTATGGATAAGGTCCTCAACACTAGACTTTATTACTTCGTCAGATTCCGTTGCCGGAATAGTGTCGAGATGCTTATCCTCCATTATAATAGAGTCAACGGGCTCCTCGGTTAATAAAACGGGTGTGATTGCAATACACGGAGGAAGTTCAGAAATAATAATATCTCTTAAGGGAATAGAACTTTCCTCGTCATCGTATCATCATAGTAAATGTGAACTTCCGACATTGCGAGGCTCGGGAGTATAAGAATTAAAAATTAACCACCTATATTATGTAGTTGTTGTAACCATGCTGAAACGTCTCATGAAGCTCAATCATTGAATCAATCATCCTTTTGTTGAAAGTCTCTATGATCTTTTAGATGATCATTCATTGAATCAATATGATCGATAATAAATTGCGAGGGTTGAAATTGGTCAAAACCAGAAGAATTAGAATTATCAAAATTTTGGTTCATCGGTTGACACTGAAAAGTCTCATGACGACCCCCGCAATTTTCATAACAAGGTTCGTAGAAGATCACTTGTTGACATCGAAAAGTCCACAATGCCCGGGCCCACCACACCGTACAACAAATATATTGTTGTTGAAAACCTTGAAAATTTTGTGGGAAATTAAAGTCTTGATTGTAACACAAAACTCACAAGAATACGTCGGTTGTGAAGGTGGGTTGAAAACGTTAGGAGAATCATCGACAAAATTAGGAGTGGAATCATAAGTGAATGAACTTCCATCTCCAGAATAGCATGTCGGATGAAAACTTGGCAAAGTTGGGAACTCATCAACGTTTTGATTATGGCATGGTTCTGGATTAGAGATAGTCGGAACTTTCGGCGGACAATTATAGCCATAATGAGCACCGTTCCCACAAGACTCACAAGTACATCGTTGACAAAAGATACCGTCTAACGAATCACCACACCCGTAACAACAATGGTGGTCAATATGTGGAGGCCTTTGTGAAGAATTTTCACCGGGGTCCTGATTGAAGACGAATGGCTCTTGAGGTGCATTAACAACATTAGTTTTTGTCTTTGTTTGATGACTGGAAGTGTTTAAAAAGTCTTGGAAAATTTCAACATCATAAACAAATTGTAGACCAAACTTCCTTCGAAAATAAAAAAATTTCTTTCGTAATAGCACATTGTCGACAATATATACCATCACCGGGTTTCCAGACTTGGGACAATTCTGACTGGCCAAGGGCACACAGGGGTGCCCCGGGGGGGTTGAGTTTGTTTTTTGTGTTGTGATTTACAACAAAGGGGGGGGGGGGGGGGGGGGTAATATATAAAAAAATAACAAAAAAAAAAAAAGGAAAAAAAAAAAAAAAAAAAATTGGGGGGGGAAAAAAGGGAAAATTGGTAATTTTTGGTTTTTGTTTGAAAGGTTATGAGGGGGGGTGTTGTATTATTTAGGAGTAATAAAAGGTTTATGATTAGTAGGTGGTATTTGAATATTTATTTATGGAGGGTTGAGTTTTTAATTTAGATTTATGTAAATGTTTTTTTATTGTTTTGTTTTTTTTTGTTTTTGATTTTGGTTTTTGGAGGGGGGGGTGATGGGGTTTATTATTTGGTTATTGTAAAATATAAAATAGTAATTATAATTGTAATAATTGATGATGTTAATAGTTTTTTTTAAAAGAATTAAGAGAGAAACGCGAAGCTATTAAAAACCTTCTCCTTTCGGGTCGTAGTTCCTCGGAAAAACCCTCCTTATACCCCTCTTATAGTTTGTTAATCTAATAAAGGTGAGCCATACTTCACAAGTGACACAAAGACAAGTTTTAATCTTTTTGTATTTTTTTTGGTATTTCAAATACTTTAGGAAAAGTATTTGTGATTATTTGGTAATATATTCACAAAAATCGAGAAAATAAAATATTTTTGTATTTTATATTTTTATAATAATAAGAAGAAAATATTCACAAACGCAAATGATAACTTCACGAGGAAGGGTCTTCAAGGAACAACAAACTTCAACTCGATAATCGTAACACAACCTCCTTGGTAGCGGCGCCAAAATGATAATCACCTTTTTAGGGGTAATTATATATCAAATAGTATAATAAAATATCAAATATAAAATCCCCGCAAGTCAACCTAGTCAACCCTTTAGGAAAAAGGTCAACAAACTCACGGGTATGATATAAATGATTCCGGGCAAGTGATCACCCGGGTCGTTCTCCCAACGAGGAATGCAATGGAGAGTCGAAAGTCGGTTTGATATTTGATGTTTGAATAACAAAGATTTTGATTGGTTTTCTAAATTCTACGGGAAAAACATATAAAGGTACGGGAAATAAAACTTAAAGCTACAGGAAAGCAAAATAAGGCATTAGAATAAATTCTAAATTCTACGGTAAAGCATATAAGGGAAAGGAATACATTCTAAATCTACAGGAAACATAAATAAAGGCAAGCTATACTAATAAATGAAAGGAATTAACAAACGGAAACACGAAAACGATAACGGGAATGTATCTAAATTACCAATTATATCAAATTTTAAACCTACAAGTGCAATTTTTGTTTCTAAACCTCTAAAATGATAAAACAAATTTTTCTAAAAAGGAATTATATTTTTACACTAATTTAAACTATTTTTAATTAATTTCTAAACAAGCTAAAACGTGAAGAAAAACGATAACGGGAACGAAACCCGTTCTTTAAAAAACCAAATTCTACAAATTTAACCCTACGAAAGCAAAATTAATTTTTAACAATCCTAAATGATTAAAGAAAATTTAAAAAAAAAGAATTATATTTTATTGATTTTTATTTTAATTAATATGAATTAAAAACGGATTTAATCTAAAAAATGCATAAAAAATAGTAAACTAATTTTTAAAAATCTGAAAAATTCAGAAAATACTTTGGACAGTTTAGATTCTAGGAAAAATAAAAAACTAGAAAAATGCTAAATGAATAAGCTGGAAATAAGCCAATTATGGCTGAAAAGCTAAAAGGCCTAAAAAGGGTTATATAATAAATTTTGAAAACTACCACCAGATAGCCCTACTGGTGCTGGTGGTAAGGAGTGTGTGTGTTAAATGCTTGGTTGGAGAGGGAAGAGATCCTGTCGAGCCTAGCTCACACCACAGACTCCCCTTCCCAAATTTTTTATTTTGAACATTTTTTTTTGAAAAAGGTTTATAACTTAAAAATAAGAAAATTTAAAAAAGGAAACTTTTTTATAAACTTAAAAATAAGCTGAAAAAGCTAAATGAAGTGACAGACTTGGTATTTTTTCTAAATGAATAAAAAGCAAAAAAAAATGTTAAGCATTTTTAGACTAAATAAGCTAATGGAAAACAAGATAAGCAAAAATAGACCTACAACTACACCTAATAAGCAAACAGAAACATAAATTAAGCAATCCTAACAAGACAAAAGCTCTGAAAAGCAAAAGGAGCTTTTGGCTCAATACTTTTATTATTTTGATTTGTTAACAGAAAGCCTTAGGGCGACTTTTTTGAGCTTACATTTATAGCAACTAAATTATACCATATGAAAAAATGACTTGTAAAAACTTAAAGCTTTTATTATAAGCTACCTAAAACAACAATCAAAAAGCATTTTGAAAATCAAATAAGCTAAGAAAAAGCTAAATGAAAATAGGTGTTTCACTCAGTATGCAAAATTTTTTTGAAAAGACAAAATGGCTTTTCCAGCCCTCAATTTAAGCTAGTAAAAGCTTTTAAAACTACAAACTAAGTTTAAACAGATAAATTACATACTACAAAATACTTATGCAAACAAATTCAGAAGCTAAAACCTACTTTAGCTTATCTAATTTTTAGATTGAAAATTGACTTTTTAAACTTTGAAACTGACACAAGACTTAACAGATTTGAAGACCAAAATCTCAAAGCTCTACAAACACTTATCCAACTTTTAACCTACTGCATTTCAACACAAAATGAAGCGTAAACCAAGTCCTAAAAGCAGCTTATAAAAAAACTTAACATATAAGTTGCTATAAGAACCTTAAATCAAGCAATTTTGGAATTTTGATAAGAAAAACATGAAAACTTAATAAAACTAATTTAAAACTTATTAAAACTATCTATTAGATCACTTTAGAGCTAATGAAATCTGACTTGAGAACCCAAGACAGTTTATAACCATTTTTGACCCATTTTGGGTCTTAACCAAAACACCCCTTTAGCTTTTAAATTTTAATTTTTTTACATTAAAACAGATTAAGCTAGGCTATGAAATGCATAACAGATGATGAAATATGATGATAAAAGACAAATGAGCATTAATCATTCAAGAATAAGCACTGAAAAGCTAAATAAGCAACTGAAGTGACATTATTGTAAATAGAGGCAGTCCTAACTAACTACTTTCAAAGCTAAATTCTAGGTGCTTAATGCAAAAGCTAAAAGCTAAAAAGTGAAAAGCTGAAAAGCTAGTACTAGGGAGTAGGCAAATAAGCAAAACTAAGGCAACATGAACAACTAAATAAGCTGGAAAAGACAAATTTAAATGGGGCTGTTTAGACTACAACCATGTTCTTGGACTTTAAAGACAAACTAATTTTTGCTTTTGCAGCCTACAAGATAAGCTAGTAAATAAGCTTATGAAAACTTAAAAATAGAAAACAGATGAAGATTATACTACTACCTATCTATGCAAGCTAAATCAGAAGCTATAACAAACATTTACTACCCTAAATATTGGATTAAAAAGTGTTGTTTGAACTTTTAAAACTGAGACTTTTAAAACAAATGACAGATTTGAACAAAATTTTGAGAAACAATTGAAAACTAACTAGACTACTTCTAAATCATACTAAGGCATGAAAACAACAACTACAAACTTCAAAAATACCAAGATCTAAGGTTAAGCATAATAAAAAAAACTAACACTACAGATTCATTAACTTAGACTTATCTGACCTTAAAACAAGATTTTAATCTATGAAACCTTATAAAAACTAACTTTTTAGCAATAATCTAGCTAATCTAAGATGGGTCAAGGACAAAAACTTGTTTTGACCCTTTTGACCCTCAAACTGGGTTAAACCAAACACTCCCTCAAATTTATTTTTTCCATTTAAAAACTATAAGAAACTGATTTAAGCAAGAATCTAAGATGACCAGACATTAGATAAGCCATATAAGCAATAAGAAGCAAGTTTAGGCAGAATTTAAGCACTAATAAGCTGAGATAAGCAAATAAGCAGTTTTGAAGCATTTAAAAGACAAGTTTTAAGAAAACATTAAGACTGAAATTTCATTAAGTTAAAAAGATTACAAAGCTTTTAAAGTAAATATACAATGTTAAAGGCAGTAAAACAAGCTAGAAAACAATAAATTGCTCTACTCTAAAACTACTATACACTACACACTCCTAGATGATTCATCTTCTCTTTCTTTCTTTCGTTTTTATAAGCCTGAAAGGTCCTATGGTGTGTGATAGTTATGCTTTTGTTGTGGAGGAAGCCAAACCTCAATCTTAGCCATCATCTTCTTGTTCACCTAATCCTTGCATTCTGAACCTTGATTTAATTTACCTTGTCTAATCACCACAGAACCCTGGGATATCCAACGTGGTAGTCACTTTATGAGTGGGGTTGGGGGTTTTGGCAGGTTGTGGTGGTGGTGTCGAGGGTGATAGTGATGGGGGAGAAGTAGGGTAGAGGGTTTGGCCGGAAAAAATGGAGTCGGGAGAGATAAACATAGTTTTTGATATTTAACGGGGTTAATCCTCTGATTTTGGTATATGTTTGCATCGTTAGTCCTTTTGGACTAACAATGTTAGTCCTTGAGGACTAACGATGTAAAGGGGTTTAAAGGGTTTATTAGTTAACGGGGTTAAGTGGGTTAAGGGATTATGGATTGGGCTTTTTGTTTGGGCCGGGTAAGAAAGGGTTGGGTCCGGTTAGGTTTATAAGGTTTAAGAGTTTATTTAATTGTAGTGGGCTGACCCGGCCCAACAAGGTGGGTCCATGTTGATCTATTTTGACAATTTTGGGTTTTTGGGTTCGTTTTTCGATGCTCATTCCATTTCCGTGTCCCGGGGTTGACTTTGACTGGCTTTGACTTAGACTTTTCGCGCTCTTTTCATTCTCGTGCTAGGTTTCGTCGTTTTGGCTTCATTTTTGTCCTTTTCTGAATATCCGTTACCTGCGCAGCATAAATCACAAAACAAGCATATATTTGGCATTTTATGTTCGTTTTTGGTTAATTAAGCTCATTTTTATAGGCAAAAGGTATGTGTAATTAAGCACATACCACTTAACACCCGTTATCTCCCTTAACCCCTAAATTTAAAATATAATAAAATAAACCCGAAAAGGGCGGGAAAGCCCAAAACGAGCCAAACCCACCTCCTCTAATGATGCGGACGCTTTCAACGGACCTCTCAAACCAATCCTGACACCCTCAGTGCCACGTGGCACTCTCAAGAGCTCCTATTGGATGATATGACGCGACGAGAATTTTGGGAAAGTCAAAAGAATCAATGATACGGTTTTAATTGGCCAAAAGATTGATTGAAGCTAATTTTGGGATGATTGAATGATTGAAGGTTGTTCTTATCTCACGAATTGTACAAGACATCACCCTATAAATAGGGAATGATTCACACAGTAAAGGAGGCATCTAGTTTTAGGAGTAGACTAGTTCTGCTTGTTTAAAGCTTTTTATTATGTTTTATGTCTTTTAAAATATTGTCAATTTACTTTTCAAAGCATTGTACCATCAAGGACTTTTCAACAAGAAGTAAGTTTTCATTTTATTTTTACAGCTTATTTACTGACAAGCTTATTGAAGTGCTTATTTTGTGCTTACTATTCCCAGTTCATGCTTATTGTTAATGTGTACTTTGTTATAGTTGAGATCTCATTTATCTAAGTTTTTCATTAAATTTGTCTTAAAAGGCTTAAGCTGCTTATTGTCTATTGCTTATTCCTTTGTGCTTAATTCTTGTTGGTTATTGCTTATTTGTCCTTATTCTACCTTGTGCTTAATCATATTTCCTTAGCTGTTTCATGCTTAAATATGATTTTCAAGAATTTAAAGGGGTGTTTGGTTTAAGGTCTTAAAATGGGTAAAAAGTGGTATAACCTGTTTTTGGTTCCAAAATCATATTTCCTTAGCTTTTATTTAGTTTTAATGACAGTCTAATCAAGCTTAGAGTAAGGTATATTAAGTTTAGAAGCTTGTATTATCAAAAGTTAAAGTCTGCAGGTTCAAGGTTTATTCAAACTGCTTATTTGATTGAATTCTTATAAATACATGAGGTATGGTTTTTGTGCTTAATTTGGCTTAAACATGTATCAAAGTGAATATGCTTTAAAACCTTTTGGCTTGGTTTAGCATGTTGAGCCCTATTGTGAAAACAGTCAAGTAGCTTAAAGGTCCTTAATGTGCAGAATTGGAGGTCACATCCTAGTTTAATTTTTGTTAATTTTTGTCAATTTTAGCTTATTGGAGTCTAATCTCAATCTATCTTGAGTTTTTAATCTGTCTAAGTCTTTTTTGAGTCTTAAAATTGTGTCTGCTAGTAGTCATTAATCTTCATAAATCCAAAATCCAAGTAGTAGTCATCTGTCATTTGCATTCAAACTTTTGTAACATTTCTCATTTTCGTGTCATTGTACGACTATATTAATGATCACTATTTATTTTAGTCCGATACGCGTTTACTTGTAAATGTTTACTTTTGAGCTAAACCGCGTAGACTAGAAATAATCAATGAATGTAAACGGTCACCAAATAAATTAAGGTTTACATCAACCAAGTAAGGAATAATTATTTTGAGAATAATTATGTACTTTGCGTATTTTATTTTTATTGGTCACGTAAAAGGGTTACGTTTCGCGATAAAATACATTTGGACGCACCCCGGAAATACCTAGACTTACCTAGACTCAAACCAATACCCACTTTGAGAGCCTAAACACAAAAACTTAATCAAGTCTTGTGTTTATATCACCTTAATGCCGAATGTGACAAGTGAACTCACATAAAAATCGTCCCATGTGGATTTATTAACTAGCAAATCTCTATTCTTGATCTTTAAGTACATGTACATATGCTAGGTAATTAATTAACATGTCCTAATGGTCTCCTACTAGTCCCTTACCCAATGGTTAATACCCATTCTTGCTTCCCTTGCTCTTTTAGCCGCGGTTAGCAATGAATCCACACACCAAGTCATAAGATTTTCCCTAATCTACTAAATCTTGTACCTCAACTAACCAATTAATGTATGTACTTAGTGGTTTAGCTAAATACTATGTGTGGCTAACTAAAACTTCACAAAACCACTTCCTAAGGGTACGGTTTGGTTATGTTTAGCACTAAGGGAATGTAACTAGCTTATTTCCTATAAATATACTCTCACACATACACTTAAACCTTTCTCTAACTCACAAACACTTAAAGCATTCACTCTCTCCCTTATTCGGGTCATAAGCCACGACGAATACCCTCCTCACCTTGTTCGAACCTACAAACATCCACAAGGGGAAAACGCGCTAAGGTTATCGAATACACGACAACTCAAATCCTCGAGCTCTAGGACCTTGTAAGTCCATAACAACCCATTTCGTTTCATAAAGTCTTTCTTTTGAAATTGATAAACGTATGCCGCGATTTATATAAAGTGCATGCCCAATGGCGTAAATTTCCTTGTGAGGCAAGGTCTACGTTAAAAAACACATGAACAATGATATAAAGGATAAGCTAGTGACTTCGACATAATCATTAACCCTAGGTGCGAAAAATATAAATAACTACACGTAAACTTTCATTGTAAACGAATTAGGACGGCTTAGAAATGGTACACTACCTAAATACACACTTGCAAGTGGAACCCGTACGTATACACAATATGAATACGCCAAATTGTCACTAGGGCTCTTCGAATAACCATATAAATGGCTAAGGGAAGTAACGGGCCTCAAGGGACCCGTAGCCTGTTACACGAGCCCAACGCGAGCCCAACGCAAGCCCGATGCGAGCTCATAAGCCACAATAAGCCTAAACGGCTTATTCGTGTGCTTATACGCGGCATAATTGGCTTAATATGGAACTAAGAATCTTAATGGACCCTTTGTATTTCTTTGAAAACAAACCGAACCCTTAATCGCCCTTAGACCCATTTACAGGCCCTAAAATGATCAAATAACTCACATAAGCTCGAGTAGCTTATTGGTGATTTTATGAGGGCTTAATCAACTTAACGGACTTAAATATACTTAATGGACCAAGCCCTAGCCACCGAAACTCATTCGGGCTCACAACGGGCCCAATAGGCCCAACCGTTGCTTATTAGCTTATCGAATAAGCTAAATAAGCAACCCAACCTCCAAGGTGCTTATTAGACCTAAACGAGCTTAACGGACCCTAATGGACCCAACAAGACCTTTTGAAAACCTTACCGGGCCTCAACGGGCCCAAGACCGGCCCAACAGAAGTTCTTAATAGCTTATTGGCTTATTTGGAATAAGCTGAAAAGAAAACAGTTAGTTAGGCTTATTACAAGATGGAAAAGCACTAGGAAAAGTCTAAGAACCCTAAACACCCTTATCGGGTTAAGTCATTGGGCCCATAAGCCCAACAAGCTCGGAATAAGCTTCAATAAGCTCATCGAGCTTATTGTAAGCTAAACAGTCCCATATGAGCTTATTGGAGGCTTTTGGACTTATTGAAACTAAAATGGATCGTTAAAAACCTAAACGGACCTTAACGGGCCCAACAAGGCCCGTTAAGTCAAAAATAAGCTCGGATAGCTTATTTTAAGCCGAAACCACTTTTTATAAACTTAATTAAGCTTAACATGGAAAAATATCACTTGTTGAACTTGATTTAGAGCTAAAATGGAATTTTCGCAAACCAAAGGACCAAAAGTGTAATTTCCGAAACATAAGGGGTTAGTTTTGTCAATTTCGAATTTCAATAACCCCAGGGACTGTTCTTGCAACATTCTGAAACTTAAGGACCTAAACTACATTCATATAAACTTAAGGGACTAATGATGTCAATTCCGAAACTAAAGGGTTTAAAGTATAAATGTGTATATTTGTAAACCCAGGGACTAAAAGTGAAATAATTAGAAACTTAAGGGTATGTTAGTAAATCAAAAGTGGAATGAAATGAAACACTTAACGAGTCGGTCAAACATTAAGATATTCGGTCATCGACGGCTTTAATAACAAGTTAATAAATAATGTATATTTATTAATAATGATTACACGTTTCTCGAGAACCATCGAGATCATAAGAACCATGATCTTGTGCATCACCGCACAAGTGATCACGGTATATATAAACTTAAAATAGAATTTAGTTTATACAATGAGTCATTAGTTTAAATGTGTAAACTAAGACTTGACCGTACTTACTTAGGTACTTAACGGTGTGATCCACTACCTACTTGGATACATGTTATCATTCAAGAACTACCGGCTAGGTGAGTTCATAAGGCCTCATTCTTTACAATATAAAAATGATTTACAACCTTGGGGTAGAACATGCTTTGTTTTCAAACGGACGCAAGTAGTACAATTAATGCCATTAAATCGTGTTTGCCTAATAACCATAACCCTTATGTCCATGACATGACTGATAAGTTGCATTATATTGATTGGAAATTACATTGTGCGGCGCGAATGTTATGGATAGACTAATAGATATTGACGAACCCCCGTTCGGTGACTAGCTATCACTGGAACGAACGCATACCATGTCAATACTGGGATGTTGCAGGGTTAGCACATCATTCACGGACACCTGTTGGCAAATTTATATTTGCATTCATACATGTCTAGCTTCGGTGTCATGAGCTTAGGGAAACGTAATTACCTTTTATGATGTTTGCATTTGTTGCTTAATCATGCACTTGGAAATCTTGCGGTCCTACAATTGATTTACATAAACCTATGAATTCACCAACTTTATGTTGACGTTTTAAGCATGTTTTTCAGGTCAATAAGGCACGAGGTGCGATGATACATTGGGAGTCAATAAATGAAGAGTCAACACTTAAGATTTGGGGTCTTATTACACTTTGGGGACAATTGTTATAAACCGGAATCTTTATCAATTAATGTTGAACTATTTGAAGCCATGAGCTTATGTAACAAACAAGTATTTTGTTAATCCAATGTATCTTTTTCAAACGACACGTTTAGTAGTCGTTCTCAGATCTTGTGCTATTGACCCAATAATGTAACGCCTCGGATATTCAACATTCCGCTGCATACTCAGATTTGAGGGTGTTACTGATGGTACCATAGCCAAGGTATATAGAGAACCAGGTCAAAGGGGTTGGGGGTTTTTGTCTGGACTATAACCATTTTCAAAACTGTTTTCACAAATGGGATTTGTGAGGGACATACATGCATTACTTGTTTACTTCTAGCGCATATATGTTTACATGACATGCATTGCCTTAGCATTAGTAGGGTACTAAGTGCTTACCTGATTAATATACGTGTATATAAATGATATTACTAAATTACGTATAAGAGCTTTATTATTAAAGCCTTACAAACATATCACATCGATTTTTCTTATAAGTAATACTTATATAAGTTATTTTACTTTTTGCAGTAACCATGTCTTCTGCGACGTCAGATGTTACCTACACTTCCGTCTACTCCGACTCTGAGCCCGGCAGAGCTTTCTGGGGAGCCGATTATGAGGAGATATCGGAGGGAGGCATTCCACGGGTCATCGTACTAGGATACGACGGACTCCCGCTACAGCCAGTAGCCCCACCGTCACCAGATTACGTACTAGGTCCGAGAATCTACAGATACTACCAGTTCCTCAGGACGAGGATGAGCGTGAGCCTAATGTTCATACAGGCGCATGACCCTGACTACGTACCGGAGCCTATATACCCCGAGTACATACCCCTTGAGAGGATCACCATGAGCTTCCGGCTGATGACAGCCATACCACCATATAGATTCACCTACTACTGGACTCACCCGGATAAGTTACTAGTCGGATCCCAGGAGATCCGAGGAGTACGAGGATGATGAGACAGAGGATGGTCCGTTGACTATCCTATGGACGGGAGATGATGGAGATGATGATGACGGCGATTCATCAGAGGGATTTACGCCATTGATAAGATATGACGAGAGGATAGGAGACGAGGTAAGGAGGAGGAGCACTTAGCTCCGGCTGACTCTACCGTCATACCTGCTGATGAGCCTGTCTTCCCACCTGAGGGAACAGAGCCTATTATACCACCACCCTCCACTGACATTACCATTGGGGCTAGCGAGTACCATCTCGCCCCAGACTACCATATCCTTTCCACCAGAGCAGATGTTGAGAGACTTCTTCCAGACTACTCCATCCATCACCATCACCACCTATCTCACTATCACCACCCTCTGCAGGGGAGTGCCTTGCTAGGTGCACGGCCCCACATGCACATTCACCACCCTTACCACCATCATCTGAGCGTCCAACCTAAATCCAGACACTCAGGATAGCATCCACTCAGGCTCTCATTGATACAGTCACTGCCGCATTACCATCACCTTCACTACCACCACTACCACATCCATACCACCATTTGTTGACCGTAGGGATGATATTCCCGAGTTTGAGTAACCTCCCCGCAAAAGGTTGTACTTGTCCACTCTAGGCTCCAGATACGAGGTCGGGGAGAGTTCCACTGCTAGACCTACCAGAGGTCAAGGGATAGATTATGGGTTTGTCAGCACGGTAGATGCTGAAGAGAGGCGACAGAGGATTAGAGATGTTGGGTACGGGATTAGGGGTACTTAGGTAGATCCGACAGAGGCAGTTCCAGAGATAGCACCTATGACCGTGAGAGAGGTCGATACTAGGGTCACATAGCTTGCTGAGCTCCATGAACATGATAGACAGGACTTGTATGCTTTACTAGAGGATGCTCAGGATAGTAGGTCTCGTATATCACAGCGAGTCGATATGGACTCGCAGCGGGTCGATCTACTTATGAGGGATAGGATGACTCTCCAGGAGACAGTATGGATGGTGGAGGAGGAGGCCTATGCTTCCCGAGAGGCTTGGGCTTACTCGATAGGATTGAGTTAGGCAACTCATTAGGAGCTGCAGACCCATCGTGATCATGTGTATGCACACGAGACCCATCTCCAAGCTCATCAGACACAGCTACAACGGCAAAGTAATCTCATTCAGACACAACATCAGGTACATGAGACTCGCTTTCAGATGCATCAGGCCGAGTTAGCGGCACTTCGAGAGACTGACCGTAGACGTCAAGCACAGATGGTAGAGACTCTCCGAGTCATTAAAGACCTGAGGCGAGAGATGCACGACATGCAGGCCAAGTTGTTAGCACTGCGAGAGCAGTAGAGGAGAGCTAGACAGCCAGGACTAGAGGCTAGGATTCCACATCGCCAGGATGCTTTTGGGGATGCCGACAGTCACATCTAGTGATTTATGTTATTGTATCTTGATAGGTCATTGTACAGGCATGTTAAGTATTAGGGGTTTTCCCTGCTAACATAGCCTTAGATCTTTTGTATTATATTATGTGTACTCTGACAACTATTTCATGGAAAAATTTTCAAAGTTATGAATGAAATGGATGTATTATGTTGTACTATATACCACTCTTGTGTTGATTATCTCATCTATACATTATTATATTCTGTCATATAACCTCATGTTTTGTTTTTGGTGATCTAGACAAATCATGGCACCTACGAACAAAAGAGGACCAAATATGTAACATCCGAGAATTTTTAGAATTTTTAAAGGAGATATAAGTTATTCTTAGGTTGAATTATCAAAACGAGTAGCTAAATTACGTTTTCATTATTCAGACTCTAAAGCAATTTGATGTAAAACGACATTCCTGACAACTTTTCAGTTTTGACCAAGATCTGAAAACAGACAGAAAGTGACTGAAATGCCCTCGCAAGATTTAGAAACGAGAAAATAATTAAATTATATTTAATTAACACTTTTTATTAAATAAAAATATTTAATAAATTAGTCATCATTTTATTTGAAAACGTTTAATTATAACGCGAATATTCGAGTTGAAATCCATTTTTATTTCGGACAAGGCGTAACCGGGTCACTAAATAAATAACAAATATTTTTAGAAATGTTATAAAAATATATTTATGAAATGCTATCTAGTGAATACTCATTTTTATCAGAAAAATCATTTGGAAAACAATGGCGCAAGTTTCGTATTTTAATTCCTCCGTTAAGTACCTCAAACGAGTCCCGAACCAATAATTAACAAAAGTTACACGTTAGGTCCCTGTGAAATATTTACAAAGTTAACCCTCAACTATTAACAACTATTCAAAAAATTTAAAACTTTTATTATATATATATATAATTTATATCATTTTTTTCATTTATAATAAATAAACACACACACTCATCTTCTTCCTCTCCCCCCTCTCCACCGGAATCCGGCCACCCCTCCCGCCGGCCGGCCGCCACCTTTTCCGGCCAACCACCGCCGGAAAACCTTTTCTGGCAAACCACAAAAATGATACAAAAGAGATAGATCAAGCCCGGATCTGCCCGATCCACTATACCACGCGCCTCCACCTTTTCCGGCGCCTCCCCTTACTCCGGCCAAACTCCGGCCACAGCCGCCAAACCACCATCAACATCAACTTCACACTCGTTGCCTCCACGCCACCTCCACCATCACAGCCACGTCACCACCACTACCACAACAACCACCACCCCGTCACCCTCACTGCCACCACCATGTCCTCGTCACCACCACCATCGTCATCATCTTCAACCCGTCGCCAACGTCACCACCAGATCCGGTACCCATCACCACGGTACCGCCGTCATCATCATCACCACCTTCGCACTCCATCACCACCGAGCACCACACAACCATCGTTACCCCCACAGCCTCCACTAGCCGCGGTTCAGCCGCCGTGCACCACCACCACCTTCTTCCCTTTTTTCCTATTTGGATGGTTAAATATATATTTGTTTAAGTTTATTTGTATTATTTGATTTTAAAGGTTTGTTTGTTTTCTGGTTTTACTACTAAAAAGGGTGCGTTTAATTTTTGCAACGAGTAGGGTGCGTTTGGTTGGCTGTAAAACAGCCAAGTAGGGTGCGTTTGGTTTTACTAAAAAAGGTGCGTTTAGTTTTTGCAACGAGTAGGGTGCGTTTGATATTCACCGCACCAAGGGGTGCGTTTGGTTCTGCGGACAGCAGCCCCCAAAGGGGCGTTTGTTTGCTTCGATTTAACAA
>BQNB010085249.1:10058-28523 GCA_026074375.1 Tanacetum coccineum | reverse complement strand
CGTGATTTAGATGATCGTTCTTATAAGTCAAGCCAGATCCTAAAAGTCAAAGGGTATAATAATTATCTAAAAATCCGAAAATTCTCAAATGTTACAGCTATATAGGCCGGTTCCATCCTTGAGAAGGAACCGACAATCTAACATGACAAATACATCAATCTTCCTTTTTATGACTTTACTGTTCAATTTTTTTGTTTCCATAAACCGTCATTGACGAAACCTTGCAACCATAACTATTTTCTTGACAAAATCAACATCTAAAACGTGCAATCCATCTCATTGTAAATATTATCCTTAATCTATCTCTTTGATTTAAACCTAAATTAGCTTCTTTTTCAAAATTGGAGCTTATTAATTATAAAACCTTCATCATCGACAAATTTAACATAATCACTTATCTAAGATGACATTAGCTATCGAAGGAAAATAATTTAACATAATCACTTATCACTTATCGACAAATTTAACATAATCACTTATCACTTATCGACATAATCACTTATCACTTATCACTTATCGAAAAATTTAGCTATCGAAGGACAAATTTAACATAATCACTTATCGACAAATTTAACATAATCACTTATCGAAGGAAAATAATTGATGTGTTTGACATTGCTAAATAACTGTGAAAACTAAACATACTCTCAGCAACTTGAATTCCAAAAGAAGTTGAACAAGCATGATTTCTATGTTGGGCATTTGTGTTTCGACATAACAAGTTTATTCGACTTATAAAAACCTTAAAATGGACAAATAGACCGGAACCATTCGTTGAATTTAGTTTGTTGGAATTATTTTCATTTGGTTCGAAATACCGAAATCCATTCACGTCGATCACCAAGATATCGCGTTCTACATTCCGAAATACCAGAGGACCCCAGGTCTAAGCGATGACGAAAAAGCAATCTACAAAAATCTTGAACGACGTTACTTTCATAAAGGTCGTGTTGCCACCCCTCTTATCTAGATGACCAACCCAATCTTCGCCAAACCTTCATGGCAATCGAATTTGATTGTCTCCTAGATATTAAATAACAAATTTTCCCCGTGTTTGTCCTTTAGTTTTACAAAAGTATTCGACTAATTCAAAACTTGGACCAAACAATTTCCATGGCCTTTATAATTAACAATGTTGTTAGTGCAAATATTACGATATTTAATCTATACGATCTCTTTATGTTTTGGTGATGACAAACATATGACTTGTAATACGTAACATAAAGTGCGCTAGTTACTCGTAATCATAAATCATCAATGCATACATGCATCTACATTTCTTGACGTCTCAAGTCTACATCAATACCAACACTTGTTTGCACTCGACGTAAATCATGTAAGGTATGTACAAATAACATTAAACTTGTAGGATGATCAAAGAATAAGTTTTTGTCTTAAACTCTATATATTTATAAATATAACAAAACAATTTCTCAAAAATTATTTAGACAAATTATTTTTGAATTATAGAGAAATATTTTATGTGGTAATTATTTTAAATTTCAAAACTAGTTATTTCCCTCTAAAACAAGTTAGATTTTCACTAGATTTAACCTTCACCACAAAAAGACAAAAACAGGAGCATCTATCGATGTGGTCCCTTAAATATGTCGGTGGCCTCCTTAAATACTGGGTGGCCCCCTAATATATCTAGGGGCCGCCGCTGTCTGATAGACTGTTTTTCAGCTCCTATAAATAGTGGGTCACTTCCAACTATTTTTACAACCTTTTGCAGAGATTTTATTTCAGTTATTTCTCTCTCTAGATCTCACTAAATCTCTCTAAATCTTTTGATCATCTAACTTGTTTAATCTTGTTTAAATGTGATCCAATCTTCTATCCTTTTCCTACTTCCCTTAAGTGCAAGAAAAGAACTTTTGTCATCGTCAAGATATGAACTTATGTAATCTAGTTAGTCCATTTGTAACATTTGTTACATATAGATCGAGTCCATATCTTCCAATCTTTAGTAGTGTGTAGATCCGAATGGTGTGTGTATTCGGAAGGGTTGATTGTGTGTTGGTTAGTATTTTAAGCCTCAAAATACATTTGTGAAGTGGTAGATTGGATCTAGCTAAGATTAGGACTCAACATTTAGCTTAGTGTCGAAAAATATTGTAAGCGACGCGGTTTATGTGTTTAGGCCATAAAACACAAGGGTTGTTATATTGGGCCACAAAACATAACGGGTTTGGTTGTACCCGAAGAAGGACTCGACATCTAGCTTAGTGTCAAAAAATAATGTAAGCAACATTATAAGGTTTTCTCCGCCGAAAGGGAGCTTGTTGATTAGTGAAGTAACTCTCGAGTTGGATACTCGGGGAGTGAAGTAGGGTGAAGAGGAGCTTTGTGACCGAACCACTATAATCACCGTATCTAGTTTGCATTTTCTTTTACCTTTCTCTTTACTTATGTCTTTACATTTATCGCTTTAATTTTACACTTGCATTGTGCTTATGATTGTGTGAATTATTGTGTATGTTATGTTAGCCATGGTTGTGTAGCTCTTTGTAGTAAACATTGTGAGTGTGGATATACTGGTAGAATATGTGCTAGTTATTGTAAATCTATTATGGACACATATCATATTGCGTCAAACTTGATTGGTGATTTGATACAAAAGATCTAGTCCGAAACACCTCTTCTGGAGGCGGTCCCTATAAATCAGGCGGCCCCCTAATGTACTAGAGGGCCCCTATATATTTATAGGAGGAGCCACGCCGCTCTAGTTTTCAAATTACCCATGATGGGGGACTAAATATGAAAAGTGTTTTGTTGTTTAATTCGTATTAGTTTTGTTATTAAATATACTTCGTATACTAGCTTGAAGGAAAATTTTCTTAAAAGAACTTGGAAGTGTCAACTTATGTTTGTCTAAGCTGTAAGAGTAGAAATGATGTTTAAAACACGAAATTTATGTGTTGGAACAAATTTTTAAAGTCCTTTGTTCTAAAGTTAAGTTACAAAATGATTTTGAACAAAAAATGTGTTTTGGGGTTACTGGTGGCGGTCCCATAAATGTTCGGGCGGCCCCCAAATATATCTGGGGGCCGTCACCTTTATGGGGGCCCCCTATCTATTTCGTCAGTTTTTGGCAAACTTCAAAAAATCATATAAAATCAACCGTAAGGTCCCATAAGAAACCGTGCCACCACCATATTTGAAATAATTGAGTCTAGTTTTCATTAAAAATACTTTCTATAAGTCTTTATTCTAAACTTAAGTTAGTCAGAAATGCAAAATACTATATAGTGGTCAAAACTATATGTTTCGGTTTGATGTAAAACTTGTAGTTTACCTTTTCTTTTAAGTTGAGCATTTCTAGTTAACTTATCATTGAAAAAATTAATCTTGATTGATTTTTAAAATGGGGAGGAAAATATTTTTGTTTTCAAATAAAATCAAGCTATGTATATAGCGTTATATCTAATACACAAAACGACGACGAATAATACTTATGTTTATTGTAATGATTACGTGTGTTTAACGTTGTTCAACTGGTTATTGATATTAATAAGTAATCATTACTAATTCTGTAAATTGAGCCTAATTATATTATCTAAACACATGTGGCCCAAGTATGCTATTTGTATGTACTAGTTTTTTGAATTTCGCCTAATAGAATTACGCTAGATTTCTTGCGTTTAAGTTGCAATTGTTTGTGCGATAGCATATAATATTTATATTAGGCATAGATCACTATATTAAATAACTTTTACATAAACATCGTTGTAGATGATTTTGAGATGTAATACCCCATTTTAGGATTGAGAGTTCAATAGTGATTGGGCTATTGATTGATGATTACAAAACTACATGTGCTTAATGGAAAAGAATGACACAACAAAGGGCCTAATATGACACTTTGGTAATTACTACATATTGAAAAGAATTAAATGCTAGAAAGATTTGCTAAAATAACATTGAAAAGGGTCCAAATGTTTAGTATCCATATAATTAAATGGTCTTTTAAATGAGCATTTTAATTACTCTTTATTTAATGAGCATTTAATTTAATCTTGTTATCAGCATTAAAATTTAGATAGTCAAAAAGCATCTAATTAGCTTCCTTTGTAAGCTTTTGTAACCTCTATTATATAACAGAGGGCAATATACATCGGTGTAGGTGGACCAAAAAGGTGTGTGCACCAAAAGGTGTAAAAACGTGTTTGTGTGTGTGGGTTTACAACGTCCCACAAGAGATAGAGCTAGCATGGTTGGTTGTAGCCCTGAGCGGGCAAAACCAAGATCATTAGTTTGATCCTGTTGATGTAACCATCTTACCATTAATCAGTACGATTGAGGCTTGTAAGTAGTCTTTATAAGTTAGATATTATGATGAAAAAAAAACCTTGTATTAATAACAATGATTCAATGTTTGAATATTCCGCCTTTGTTATTAATTTATCCTAGATAAGGTCTAAACAACCTGAGCTTAAACGATTCTCAACATGTGGTATCAGAGCCATGGGGCTCTTGATCTAGGATCTACAAGGTTTTTGAAGAAACCCTAAAACCCTAATTTTCAAGAAATCGATTTGTGGTTAAAGTTTTATGGGGTTTTGGAGTTAAATTGATATAGCAATATTTATAATTGTCCTCTCTACCTTAATTGGTAAATGCAAATACAATTGTAAATCATTGTTACTAGTTAGAGTTCGTTGGTGTAGTTGATTTATGAGATGATGGATCTGGACCTCTTCGTATACATTCTTTTTATAATCACATCATCATTATTAAGGGTTTTTTATGTGAAACCTAAAACATAGCTGCTGTCGATTTTGGTTGATTATATTCGATCTCCTGTTCACTATATGGATCGAATTGCATATAAGAAGCAGCATGTGTGATTGGGTATTATCATGGTTATCAATTTGGTAACATGATCATTGTAAGAATGAAGGTACGCTCAAGTTCATGAAGGTCTGCTCGAGTACTTGAAGGTACTGCTCGAAGGTACTGTTCGAAGGTACTTCTCATTCATTGTTCAAGGTACTTCTCTCTATATTAAAGTACTGCTTGCTGAAAGATCAAAGTACCACTGAAAAGATCAAAGTACCGCAGCTGTTTATGAAAGTACTGTTAGTGTTATCCGATATCTCCGAACGTACTGCTTGCTTTATCAGATATCGGTAATACAAGATTTTGATTTTTGGATGATTTTTGGATCTCGAATGCTCGTTTAAGGGGAAGATAATTAATTGATTCATATGGCTGCGTTGGGATTTATTGAAGAGGTGATTTACAAAAAATAGAGATATCACTTATTTGATATTGTAAGTTGATTTCACAGTTTGCGTGTCCTTATCATAATCTTTAAAGTCCGTGTTTATAGCATGGCATTGACTTTAATGGTAACTTGTTTGTGCTTAAATGGTGTTGACGAAGACTTGATGAATCTAGCAAAGTGTACGATCTACTTTATGGATGCTTACTACGTAACATTTGCTATCACTAGTGTGTGTCCTCATAAGAAGATAAAGGATTTATTTCATGAGAGTTGTAGCTACATTATATTTTGGTCCTTGGTATAAGTTCGACGTCACCGTGGATAGTGCAAGACATAAGACACAAGTTTTGTGGAGATTTCAACCTTTCTTCAACAAATTCGTTATAATTTCTGTTTTTCCCTTCATAGTAATCTTACAAAGAGCCTACAGGAAATTCGAGATTCAAGGAGATGGTTTAACATACTTTTTAGGGAAGTTTATCGTTAACAGATGTTAACCATATGACATGGTGCACCTCTTGCGGGGAAGTGTTGCATTACTACTGCTGATCTTATTATACTTACTACTTACTATACTACTTACAGTGGTTTATATATTTCCAACTGCTCAAAAGACATTTTCGTATTATTGCTTCATCATGGAGGGTTTATTTTGATTATTTGAAAGGTTGGCTTAGTAGTTTGGTTATGATTTGTAGCTGTTATGATCTAAGTTGCATATCTTCAGAAGACCCCTATTCGATGATTACAAAAAGGGGAAGAAGACTAAAGGTTTATTGATTTACCACCACTTTATTATAGTGGTGGGCATGTTCAAAGAGATCCATAAATTCAAGGATAGATCATTGAAGATAGTTTTCATTCATGGAGATTGTTTTTGTAATATCAAATAGGGTAAATAGTGTTTGGGTTTATTGATTTGATGATACAAAACTACAGTGGTGGGCTTTTAAATTAAGAAGAAATGACAAAATGATTTTGTACACAAAACATGTTTTGGGTCACTGGTGGCGGTCCCCTAAATGTTAGGGCGGCCCCCAAATATATATGGGGGCCGTCACCTTTATGGGGTCGTCTGTCTGTTTCAGCAGAATTTGCAAACTTCAAAAAATCATATAAAATCAATCGTTAGTCCGTAAAAATTGTGCCACCTGCCATTTTAAAGATAACTGAGTCTACTTTTACTTAAAATATTTCCAAGTCATTATTCCAAACTTAAGTCAGTCAGAAATGCAAAATACTACATAGTGGTCAAAACGTTATGTTTCGTTTTGAAGAAAAACTTGTAATTTACCCTTTTTTTCAAGTCAAGCATTTCTAGTCAATGTATCTTTGAAAAACGGTATATCTATCTTTTTAAAACATTGATCTTGATTTATTTTTTAAATGGGGAGGAAATTTTTTTTTTATAAAATCAAGCTAAGTATACATCGTTGTATCTAATAAACGAAACAACGACGAATATCCTTATGTGTATACTACATGAATATATGTGTTTACTTGCGTTTTAACTTTGTTAATAGATATAAATAATTAATCATCACTATTTGTAACTTAGCTAATTATACATCTTAACACGTGTGCCATGTATGCTATTTTATTGTTACTAGTTTTCCGGATTATGCCTAATAGGAAATTACGCTAGATTTCTTGCTTTAAGTTGCAAAATTGTTTGTGCATTGCATATAGGCATAGATCTCTATATTTACAAGTGTTACATAAACATCTTGTAAATCATTTTGAGTGTAGTAACCCATTTAGGAATGAGATTTCAATAGTTTGTCAAGTGTGTGTGGAAAAATAATGTCCTTAGATCATATGTTAAAACCCGTCACTAAAATATTTCTAACACATTAACTCTCTCCTAAACAAGATGCCTAAATCTTTTCATCATTGTGCGTTGTTTGACCTTGGGTTGGTTAAACGGAAGAAAAGATTGTATTAATACATTAGTAATTAAGTAAAAGAAAATGTATTTTTAAACTTTGTTTGTGCTTGCATTGTTCTAACACACACATAATTATATTCTTTTTATAAATATATAGTACTTTACAAAAGATGTGTGTTGTATAAAAATGGTTAGGAAAATCATTTATATACTCATAAAATATCAAAAACTATACATACTATACATATCAACAAATATTTTTTCACATAAGCAAAATATATGACAATTTTGAAGTAAGAAATTAATTTGTCATTATTTATCAATCTCACCTTACAACTAGTATTAGGATTAACGGAACACACTATGAAAATATTTTTATGTTTTCTTTTAAAAAGAGTGTTCGTGAGGGTCAAGAAAGATTTCAAATACATATCAATTCATTATTCAAATTATGATTGATATTATTATTGAATCTAATTGACAAGTTTTCGAGTATGGATGAGAAATCGGTTTCTTATTTGTCTAGATTTAAGATTATATCAAAATGTAACAAGAGATATTATCTTAAACATACATACTAAATCACACTTGATTGATATGAAAATAACGACATCCTTTTCTAAGACGATAAGAATATGCATTGGATCATAACTCACACTTGTGTAAATAATGTTATATTGAGTCTACTTGTCCAATAGTTGTGTTCCAAATATTTGGCAACTATATGCATAAAATACACAATGAAGTAGGATCAACAACTTGAATGTTTTATCCAAAATATTCTAGTAATTTACCTTGCAATGCGATTGGTAAAGTCGTCATCTTCAAAAAGCCAAACATGAGCAAATGCACAACATATGTAACGTTGCTCAAACAATTCAAAAGCACAACTCAAAACTCAAATTATCTTCTCATCAAAACTTTCTCTTACTTTACCAAATGAGCATAATATTTCTTCTTCACCAAATGAGAACCCTTTAACCATCTAAGGTTAGGACTAGGAAGAATTGAACATATTACACAAACCATTATCGTGCTTTCTTTTAATAAGTGATCATAAGAGGATTTTGAATATGAAGATGATTATTATTCAAACGATAATCAATCTCATTATTCAATCTACTTACAAAATTAGACTATGAACATGAAATCGAGACTAGGATTTATCTAGATCACGAAAATATCAATAAAATGGCCATAGATATTTTTATGTGTCTACATGTTTAACCATCGTCGATTATTACATGAAATCACAAAGTCGATTGCAAGACAACAAGATTAGTCATCGAATTGCAATTCACACTTGCAGTGAAAATGTTTCATTGAGTCTAGATTGTTCAAATGTTGTGTTATTAGCTATAGTCAAATTATAAATGCTAAACTTAACACGCTCTAAGTAGGATTGGCGACTTATGAATTTCCATCGGGAAACTCATAAGTACTCCAACTTGATAAGCAAGTCTTGGATGTCATTTCCGAAAACTCAAACCAAGAACCCTTATAACTTATAAAAGCTTCTCCTAATAACCTAATTTCAACACCATCCCCTAAATAGTGAGAAAATGATCCTTGTCCAAATTTGGCACCTCCATGAATCGATGGATCCTTCGTCCTAGATTCATCTTCGGTTTAGGTAAATCCGCCCTATGGCAATAGATTTAAAACATCTTCCTCTTGTAAAACTCTTGCTTAAAAGTCCAACATACATTTAACTAACCTTTAGTAAATCATCATTATTTATACAAAGAAACATTTACAAGATCTATTGAGGTAAATAACCTTAATTGGATTTCTTTTATAAAATACATGCAAAGGTGCATTCTTTAAACACTCTCATTATAGAGCATTACACATTGTTGCTAAAATGCACACACATATACTGTCGCTGAGATGAGCCTTGTAGTGATGTATGTGCATCCATGTGT
The DNA here is from genome assembly GCA_026074375.1 of Tanacetum coccineum. Taxonomy (NCBI): domain Eukaryota; kingdom Viridiplantae; phylum Streptophyta; class Magnoliopsida; order Asterales; family Asteraceae; genus Tanacetum; species Tanacetum coccineum. The sequence goes on along the minus strand of BQNB010085249.1, from coordinate 19,480 downwards.
GTTGTACGTACTAAAGCTAATATCTAGTGTTGTGAAGATCGTCCATTGGTGTGTTAGAATGTGATCTACATCTCTAATTTAGAGTTATGTATGTTAGAAAATATATAGTGGGTTGCACTAATGGTGCACCGTGAAGTCAGTCGAGAAACTACTGTGCACGACCACGGTATCTGAGCGTAGATCACAATCATGTTTCCGTCTAGAGTAGTGATAATAGTCATCCTAGGGCGTCCTAGATGTAACTGTTCTTAAGACGTACCCTATAAGACCTCACTCTCCACCTCTCCACCCTCCAACCATTTCCACCATTCATTTCACATGCTACCTCATTCTGATGACGATAGCGCGCTTGTCCCCCTGAACTCTTACTTAGTACACCGTTGCTCTCCTTCCACTACCATCTCTCATGTACCTCTCGGCCTACCAAGCGATCATATTGCACGTAACCGGATTAAATCTTACGTTTGTCGAGTCAAGTCTTACTCGCCCTTATGGTCTCAATATAATTCCGAATTTTTATCTTTTGAATCACCTTCATTAACGGCACTCCACCTCCTACTAGAAGTAATTCTATTGTGTTACCAAAATTGAGAAATGGTCATACTGGAGAATCTATCTACATAGGAAAGTCAATTTGACATAACGGTTTGAATTCTTTTCCTAAGAAGTGAAGTTGGGTTCGTGGTATAAACTTGTAAAAATGTCCGTTGTTTTAGCCTCGAATTGAGCATCACTAGTGATAGTCTCATATTCATTTTGTGGAATCATAGAGGGGAGTGAATACGTTTCCATTAATAAATTAAAAATTTTGTATCAAACAATCAATCAAGTTTATACTATAAGAACTTACTAAAGAATATCAAACAAAGCATATCATCACAACACAATATATAACACAAACATTGAATGCAATGCCATATATGAATATTAAGCGATTAAGTGCAAATTATAAATGTAATGCGATAGTAAAAGAAAGCGACAAAACCGGACACGATTGATTTATAGTGGTTCAGCTTATGATAGCTCTCTTTGCCTGAATCCACTCCACGTGTACCCAATCGAGAGTTACTTCACTAGATCAACAAGCTCTTTTAAAGGCTCGAAGTGTAATCATTACAACATCGCTTACACTTTATCGATACTAAGCCTAAAATACGAGTCCTATTCGAAATGTAGTTTAGAACCTAAACCTAACGATGCTTACATTTATCCTGGTACTAAGCTAAATACGAGTACTTCTTCGGGTACAAACCAAACCCGTTTGTTTTATGCCCAAACATAAACAACATGTATTTTTATAGCCTAAACACATATACACTAAACATCTAGTTTTTTGCATAATGATTAATACACAAATGTGTATAGTGATGATACAAGACATAATTGTTAATTGGATGTAAAAGCCTAATCTAAAAACATCAAAGGATCATAAGATGTTGTTGTTGATGAAGACAAGTCTCTTGGCTTGTTGTGATGCATATTCATATATGTAGGTTATGTTGGTGGATGTGATGCAAGATCTTTAGCTTTGCTTGATTGGCGGATCATGTAGAATCATGCTTTGCAATCAAATGGAAAGTCATTGAAGATAAGCATAATGATCAATGGTTTATTGGGGTTTTGATGATTGATTAATTACCAGTTTGTTCTACATTATAAAACTTGTATATAATGATCTAAATCTGTGTATTATATGGAAGAAAGGTTTTGAAAAGCTTGGGTGAAAAACTAAGCAAATGGGTAGTATTTATAGAAAACCCAAAACTTGGCGGTCAAGGTGCCACGGATCCAGGGATGGTGGATCCGTCTTGCCCTTTTAGGTTGGATATGGTGGTCGCCTGCCAATTTCAATTTGTTAGGAAATCTTTTTATCATCTTTTGCTTAGATACTTAATGTACTTATAAAATCTGATTAGATATTGTTCTAGAAGAGAAATCAAGCTTAACATTTAAATGGTAAGATTTGTTAGATATGAAAAGATCTTGTAAGATTTGTTTTCAAAAATGGTTAAACAAGAATAATTAGTTTTGTCTTTATTCCCTAATTATTTTGTTCTATTATCTAAATGGGTAGGCCATGTTTTTGATCTCCATGATTGTTTACTAAATATGGAAGATTGCTTTTAGAAGATAGATCTTATTCTAGTTAGTTACGTAATTAAGTTTGTCCTATTCTTCTAATGTGATTAATTACTTTGTTAATCTATTCAATGGTTTATTAAATGGGTGGGTTGATCATTAATGCAAACTTAAAACATTATTCATTGCCGTTTGTGGGAAGCCATTGAGTAGACTCGAGACGTCGAGAGGTGTTGATGAATATATGCGTTGATGAGTTGTGATCACGCATAACTGGCACATTTTACGTTATGTATTACAAGTTACTTGTTTGCCATTATTAAAATCAAGGGGCTTGTTTTGTTTAAATATCATAATATTTGCACTAACAATCTCCCCCTTTTTGATGATGACAAATATGTAAACTTGTAACATAGTAAAATTTAAAAGTTACTCATTTACACTTCCTTCTCCCCCTTTTGTTTAAACAAAAAGGTGTATGCTTCAATCCGTTGATCCTTCTCCGTTAACACTCTCCCATCCCTAAAAGGGCGTGTCTTTGGAGTTAAACTTTGTTTCTCTCCAGAAAGGCGAGCTTGATAATCCCTAGTGAAGTTATACTTCAATCTTCATCTTCTAAGTAACTTTGAGCTATCTACATTGATGCACTCGAGCTCCCCCTAGCTCCTTGCACTCCTATGATTATTGACATTGGTTGCTAATGAATCCATGGATTAAATTTCTTACAAAGACTTAACATACATCAAGGGTTAGTTTTGTGCATCATAATATATATATATATATAAATATATATATATATATATATATCATGAAGCAATAGGAGAAATATATGATAAATGTGTATATGCTTCTTCTTAACGAATGCTCCCCCTTATTCAAGGCATCAAGGTATTATCAAAAACCTACAAATAAATGTTAGTGCAAAAATAGATACTCTGTTGGACGAGCATGTGCAACTAAATGTATACAAGATGCATTCTCTAAGTGCTTGTCGGAAGCTCCCCCTTGTTTGGGACACCAAGGAATTGAGTAAGGGAAGTGTACTACAAAACAAAGTTAGTAGACAAATGCACATATACATAATAACGATGATAGTTATGTACGTAAAAAAATATATGAGAATAGTATATGGATCCTAAGGTTTAAGATAATGTTTAGGAGCAAGTAGCATAACTAATAGATAAAGTGCTAAAAGTTAAAAATCAAGAAATTCTGAATTTTGGCTTCTGCTAGGGACGGATCTACCAAAAGCACTGACGGATCCACCATTCTTGGATCCGTTGGTCGCAGAGACCCTCAAAAATAGGCAGAACCCAGTTTTGTAGCCATAATCCAAAGCACTTAGCATGTAAACACTTAAATCATGAACAATAGCAAGTAAGGGTCCAAAAAAGGATAACATACCAAGTCATAAAGATGTTAAGCATCATGATAGCAAGTGTCAAAAATAATAATCTCACATAGTAAGATAGCAAAATTATTAATTATGATATCAAAAGTACATATAGTAAGAATACATATAGTAACAAAAATCATAAAAGAGATCATGATAGCAAAAATACATATAGTAATATACTATCGGGGAACATGATATGCATGTCTTAGGTATGAGTACTCTAAATTATGACACCTGAAATGTTGGAAACTAGACACATGCAATTCTAATTTTAAAAAATAATAACAACCTAAATAAAAAGAACCAAGACACATGCTCGGTGACTAAGATTCAATTGACACCAAATTTATCCAACCAATCACACAACTTTAATAAACGGGAACATAATTCGTTTATAGTTTGACACGCCGTTGTTATGAGAACGACTTCGTCCAAGATGTCATTCGGATAAGGAGTACTATCATTTTTAGAATGACATGTTCCTTAAGAAATCATTATCTACCAAAGATGATGATTTGAGTTCGGATAGACTTTCATCAAGGGTTGTAATGAGAGATTCCTAAATCCTCAAGGTTTCGTTGTTAAGCATTATGTATGCTTTTCATGTGTGGGGTTCTAGGAAAAACATTGTTGTAAGACTTTGGGTCGAACTAAATGTTGATGATAAGGATGATATGGAAAAACATGATTTGAATACGTAGTGTGTTTGATTTGTTGAGAAGACATATTCTAAGTATGTTCTTAAAATAATAATAATAATAGTAAAATAAAAATTATGACATGTAAAAGTAAATTGATGTCAATGATGTTTTAATACGTCATGTCAACATATATACTCGAAAGTAGTTATATTATGACAAGAATAAATATAGTGAAAAATGATATGCATCTAGAAGTAAATGAAAATGATTCCATATAATGGAAGGTGGGGAAGGATGAGCGAGAACGAAGAGGGACAGTGTTGATCTAAGGTTGGCAAAGACGGTTTAGAATAATATATCGTTTGCACTAACGATGACACGAGTGATTGGGTTGCACGTGATCCTAGTGATTGGGTTGCATGTGATTGGTTGTCAATGTTGACGAACAAAGGTGGATATGTGAGACGAGGTGGTAGTTCTTTCATAGTGAAAGAAAAATAAAAGACACAACAATGTGGTGACTCAATAACACTTGAAGATTGAATATCTTCTTTATGTTCTTCACTTGCTAGTAAGTGGAAACAAACAAAAAGACTCAATTATGGTAAAAATGAAAGGATCACTTGTAATAGTTATTGGATAAGTGTGGAATGTTCTTGAGGAGATGATTTCTTTTGTATGGAAGTTTGAAAGTGATGACCAATATTTGGTGGTGAAGATCATAAAGTTGGTGACGTGTTCTTGATGTTAAGATTGTGTAGGGTACGTTTTGAGTATAATGTTTGTGAGGATTAAAGGTTGTTGAACTAACTATTACTATCAAGAGTAAAGTATAGTTGTTAGGTTTGAGTGTAAGGTTGAAGTGTTTCTTGCGAGGTTTGGGTATGTAAAACTAATCATCACTATTAAGAGTGAAGTCTAGTTATAGGGTTTATGTATGATCGACATACGGGTCAAAGGTTCTTTCACAACCAAGAGTGAAGTATACTTGCAAGGTTTTGTGTTGACGTATTAATGGTTCACAAACTATCTATTATTATCAAGAGTAGATTGTAGTTATAAGGTTTGAGTGTGTGGTAGACGACGTTCTTGTAAGGTTGACCTAAGGGTTGAAGGTTCTAGTAACGAGGATAATATTCAAAGATTGATGTGGTCTTATCAAGAAGAGGTATTGATGCTAGATAGTGATGTTAGGGTAGGAGACTAGAACCAATTCGGTTTGTGTGAATGGGGTGTACTTGTGTTGTAGAAAAAGAAACGAGTTAGGTATTCTTGTTTGAGGAGGTATTAGTCCTAACAGTGAAGTTAGGAAAAGATCCAGGTTATGATCTTGGTCACCAATTTGATTTGTGTGAATGGGGTGTGCATGTGTGGTGGAAAAAAAAGAAATGAGTCTGTAGGGTAAAGGTTCGTTTGAATTGGTTTCTAGGGAATAAGAATTACATTTGTGAGTTCTTAAGAATATTTGGTGAAAGACTATATGTGAACGAATGTGTTTTCCCTTCCTACTTAATCCGTGCTCATCCAGAAATAACATGTCGAATAATAAAAATAAATAAAGAAGAAAACAAACGATGATGGAACCGATGAGCTTGACAATGTCAAGAAGGATGATGGTTAGCATACGACGATCTTCAACCGTGATGTTACGTAGCTCTTCTCAAGAATTGCTAATGTTCATAGAACAATCACATGATGAGGTATGAGGTTATCTTAAAGGTGGAAGCGAATAATACGATATTATGTGACATCTATATGTTTATCTAGACATGCATACCCAATGATATAGTGTAGGTGCACAAGAGAACCACGTAGATCATATAAAATCTTACATAAAATAATGATTATGTCATACACATATATATCATAAAAACATGTTACCATTTAGCATTTAATAACACGTATCAAAATATAAACTTATAGCTATTAAACCGGGATTGCTAACAAAAAACAAAGCCGTCTAAATTATTATGCATTCAACAATTAAGCAAGTAATCATTGATTACCAAACTAGCATGAAGATAATATAATCATATTTCACAAGAACAAGTTAACATTTTGAAATCACAAAAATACATATGCGATGTGCAAGTAGTCTAGGTCGACTAAGGAGAATCCTAATTACTACTTGTTTAATGAGTAATCCTAATGAAATACAAAATTTATCAATGTAGGACTACATTAGGAAAAAGTATTTAAAGAGCATTTATCAAGTTAGAAAATGAATATGAGACTATCAATACTGGTGCTCAATTCAGGCTAAACATGACCATTTTTACGGGTTATACCACGAACCCAACTTCCTTCCCAGAAGCAATTCAATCATTAGGTTAAATTGAATTTCTAGTGTAATAGATTCTCTAGTAGTCATTCTTATTTTTAAATAAAATAGAATTCCCGCATTTTCCTAATGAAGTGTAGCAAAGATGAAATTTGAATTGTCCACTAATACTTGGCCTAATATGACTCAACTAATATGTTTTAATTCAGGTTCTTATAATCCTAATCATGACATGTACAATCCTAGGGTTAAATAAAAGAGCAAGCAAGATGTCGTGAGTTTAAACAAGATTTAATCTTCTAGGACTTAGGAGTATACTTAAGTGTGACAAGGTGGAATGTGCTACATTAAAGCGTTCTAAGAATGCACCTTTGCATATCTCTTTGAAAGTATTCTTATTAAGGTTATTTACCTCAATAGATATTGTAAATTTTCAATTATAGATATTATGATGTAGTAAAGGTTAGTTACATGTTTGTTAGACCTTAGACAAGTACAAAATGACAAAATTCAAATTTGATAATCGCGAACGCAATCTACCTAAAGCAAGACGGATTTTCTCATATGGGGATCGTAGGTCGCAAAGTTGTTTGAATTAGACAAAACATAATTTTCTTGTTATTTGGGCGTTGGTGTTAACTTTTGTATGAAAGAAGTTATATATGTTATAAGGGTTTTGGTTTGACTTAGGATTGACGTCTATGTTTGAGCGTAACGTGGAAGTGTCGTGAATTTCCATTGAATTTCCAAACGATGTCAATCCTTACTAGGTAGTGGGTTAGCTATTTGAATTATTTTTGACCATTTCTAATAACACAAGCATTATGAATATTTAGACGTAACAAAGCATCGTCAATACAAGTGTGAATTGCAATTCGATGATTATTCTTTTCGTCTTATGATCGATTTTGTAATTTCATGTAATAACTAAAATTAGTTAAACATGTAGACTCGGAAAATATCTATGGTCATTTTATTGATATTTTCGTTATCTAGATAAATTCTAATCTCGACTCCATGCTCATATTTTGAACATTTGTAATTGGATAGAATAATGAGATTAATTATCGTTTGAATAATAATCATCTTTATATTCTAAGTCCACTTACGATCACTTATAGAAAGAAAGCAAAATAATGGTTTATAGAATATGTTCCATAATTCCTAATCCTAATCTTAGATAATTGAATTGTTCTTGGTTTAAATACTTAGTTAAAAATAATGTTATGCTTATTTGGTATAGAGAGAAAAGGTTATAACAAAAAGTGAATTTGAGTCTTGATTCGTGCTTTTGAATTGTATGAGCAAAGTTACATATATTGTGCATTTGCTCGTGTTTGGTTTTTTAGAAATGACAACTTTACCAAATGCATTGCAAGGTAAATTACTTGAATATCTCGGACGAAACATCCAAGTCGTCAATCCTACTTTGACGTGCATTTTAAACATGTTATTATTAATAATAGGAACACACCTATTGGACATGTAGACTCAATATAACATCATTATCACAAGTGTGAGTTATGAACCGATGTATATTCTTTTCGTCTTTGAAAGGGATGACATTATTTTCATATCAACCTAGTGTGATTGAGTATGTAGATTCGAGATAATATCTTTTGTTATGGTTTTGATATAATCTTGAAGCTAGACAAATAATGAATCCGATTTCATATCCAAACTCAAAAACTCGGCAATTAGATTCGAAAAATGATATCAATCATAATTTGAATAATGAATCGATATATATCCGAAATCTTTCTTGACCCTCACTAACACTCTTTTAAAAGAAAAGAAATAAATATTTTCCTAATGTGTTTTATTAAGACTAAGACTAGTCTTAAGTGTGAGATCATTTAAAATGATGAGTTTACTTGTTTCTTTGGTATTGTCGTATATTTTATATGTGAGAAAAACTTATTAGTTATTGTGCACAATATGCTTAGATTTTGACTTCTAAAGAGTACACAAAATTATCTTAGTCATTTTTAAGCATTACGAATCTTTTTCGAAACTACTACATGTTTATATAATATTTTCAAGCTTTTGACTAGAGTGAATATTTTCATTTCAAGTTAATGTTAATGTGAAAATTTATTCGAAGATAAAACTTCAAAATGAAAGTGTTTTCTTACCAAGAAAGTTAATCTTTCAAATTTAGAATTACAAGAAATTCTATGTTTATTTTAATCCAAATATTTTTTAGTTGTAATTGTGAATTAGACTAATGCAAGCACGAACCAAGTTCAAAATACATTTTCCTTTTCTTACATACTAATGTGTTATTATGATATTTTCTCTTGTTTAGACAACCTATGTTTAAACAAGATAATAGGATGACATGATCTAGAAACTTTATTGAGACTTTGATCAAATATAAGTGTTGAATATATAGTGGTGACACATTTTATCACTTAAAGTAGTAGCACGATAATCGTGCAAGACAGTATTTTTCAAATGGTTTGACAAACTTGCTTAACTCTCAATCCTAAGTAGGTTACTATAAATAATAAGATATACAAGATGTTGATATAACATTTGTAAACACGGTGATCTATGCCTATATGCAATGCAAAAGCATTTTCACAACTTAGTGTAAGCTAGAGATCTACCATAAGATCAATTGCGGCATAAACATGAAGACTAGAGAATAACTCTTATAACAAAATTATACTAATAAATAAAGGGGCTTAGCTACAAATGCAATAAGTATATGAGAGATTGATTAACAATATTAAAAATGCAACATAGAACAAATAATCATTTAGCATAACACATAAAAACACTACACTTTGTTTTGTGTAGAAAATATAACAATGTATACATAGCTTGATTTTAGTTTTCTCCCCATTAGTAAGTTTGAAAAAGACATTTACTTTCCGATGATAAAATACACCAACTTTCAAAAGGAAACGAACTAGAAGTGTCCGACTCGATAGGAAAGGTTAAAATCAACTTTTTACGCTAAAACAAAATTTTAGTTTTGGACACTCTATGGCATTTTGCTTATTTGACAAACTTAAAA
>BQNB010085248.1:0-28523 GCA_026074375.1 Tanacetum coccineum | reverse complement strand
TGGATCTTTTGTCAATGAGCTAGTATTATCTTTTCAAGCTAGTTCCAGAATTTTCAAAAGATAAGATTGAGGATTCTTTAATGGGGTTTGAAAATTTATATGATTCTTGATTTTTTATTTCAGTTTATTTTATTGTATAACTTTTTGTTAATGAACAAGTATTACGTTGATTGTTGTACATGATGAGATACTTTTAAGTTATTTGAATATATATAATCACACATGAATGATATACACTTTTAGTCATTATATTACTTTATCACGTGTGATATTACTCATATGTAAAATACCAGAATTAGTGTCACAATTCTATTGTTTTATCACATGAGATATTACTTATATATATAATACTAGAATTAATGTCACAGTATATCGTTTTATCACATGAGATATTACTCTTCAATACTAACTAAGAACGACAACTTAAATACTCTTCTTCTTCCTTACAATGTTATATCACAAGAGATAAATAAGTGTCACTTACAAATACCAAAATGAATAAAAAGGAAGCAAACTATAAAAATAAAAACTCGACACGTTCTCAAAATCAAACAAGTGTTGCGTTAATTTAGCATTGCTTTTGAGTAAAATAAGAATTCGCCTAAACGGCTTAAACCTTTTATTCCTACTAACAATATAATATCACAAGTGATAGATAATATTGATTACATGTTAAAAATTCTAAAAAGAACGCAAAACTTTTGAGCAACATTTCATTGTTAAGCAACAATGAATCGACGGTAACAAAATTTATGTGCTTCTCTATTGCGATGAAAAGCACAAAATCAGCTTGTACCTGAAAAATATAAAAATATTAGAAAACACATAGGTGATAATAGATAAAAAATATATTAAAGCAATCAAATATCTCATGTGATATTAAAGGTTAAAAATCATACTTGTTTGTTTATGAAATATCACAAGTGATATTAGACATTAACTATGTTTATGAAATATCACAAGTGATATTAGACATGTCAACCATATATAACTTTAATATAAAGCAATCACATAAACAAAACACATCAATCAAAACGCCATATCAGTATGTAGTAACAAGAGTAATATCATATGTGATAAAACAATATAATATGACACTTAAACTATTTAAAAACAATATCACTTGTGACTTAGAAATTATGTTCATTTTAGTGTATTATCACTTGTGATAATAAAGTAAAATGATAGCCCATGTGTTAATCGGTTTGTGACTTGGATGGTGCTCGCTTATTCATCTAGTGAATTATCACATATGGAGTGTTATCGGCATTAAATTGTTACCAAATGTTTATTGCTAACTTCATTTTTACCACATGTGATAATACTCAAACTATTTAAAAACAACATTAGCCTTCGACTAACCTTTTTTAATTAACCAGGCATGAATGATATTTGTTTAATTAACCAGGCATGAATGATATTTGTTTTTTTTGTCATTTAATTGTTTTATTACATGTGATATTACTCATATGTTTAATACCATAATTAATTTCACATCTGTTACGTTATCACTTGAGATATTACTCTAAAGTGACTAATTTCACATTCTATTATTTTATCACATGAGATATTACTCTAAAGTGACTAAGACATGCAATTTAAATACTTTTCATCTATGATATAGTGTTATATCACAAGTGATAAATAAGTGTCATTTACAAATACCAAAAGGAATAAAAAAGAAGCAAACTATGAAAATAAAAAGTTGGCGTATTCTCAAAATCAAATGAGTGTCGCTTTAATTTAACATTGCATTTGAGCAAAATAAGAATTCACCTAACGAGGTTTAACCTTTTTATTCCTACTAAGAGTATAGTATCACAAGTGATAGATAAGATTGATTACATGTTAAAAATTTCAAAAAAGAACACAACTTTTGAGCAAAATTTTATTCTTAAGCAACCCTGAACCGACAATAAAACATTTTTGTGCTTGTCTATTGCGGTGAAAGACACAAAAACTATCTAGTACCTGAAAAGTATAAAAATATTAGAAAACACATAAGTAATAATATAAAAAAATATACAAAGCAATGAAATATCACAAATGATACTAAAGGTTAAAAACATACTTATTTGTTTATGAAACATCACAAGTGAAATCAGACATTAACTATGTTTATGAAATATCACGAGTGATATTAGACATGTCATATAACAAATATCACAAGTGATATTAGACATTAACTATGTTTACGAAATATCACAAGTGATATTAGACATGTCATATAACGAGGGTGATAGCGGTCGCGCGTTAATTTTTTTAAGCATATTCGGATCGGGTTAGTCGGTTCCAAAATTTTATTCGGGTCAACCTGAGTACCCTGAATACTAAATAGGATCGGGTATCGGGTTGAAATTTTTTGGCTAACTCGGGTTCGGGTCGACCCGATTGACCCAAATAAAGATTTTTTTTAATATAAATTTAATATATTTTGTATTTAAAAGAGTAAAAAATGAATTTTTTTACTTTTTACACATATTCGGGTTGACCCTAACCCGAATTGACCCAAACCCGAGTTACCCCTGTGTTTTACAAAGCACGATGCGCTGCGATGCAATAACACAAATAGCCGAGGCGCGAGGCGCCGAGGCGAAAGCACACATATCACGTACCAGGGCGACAATTTTATAAAAAAAAAACTTGTAAATTATATATAATGTACAAAACACAATAATACCACATTTAATACCAAGAACAAAAGATTAAAAAAGAACAAAAGACAGCTTAAACGATACAAGTTATATGATCAAAATATCGCCAAATTGTATGTGGAGTGCTTAAAAACTCTACCTCATTAACAAAGAACAAAAGAAATGCTTTTCTACTAACTTAAACAATAAAGATACTTCTAATAACTAGCCTTATGTACTGATAACAAAAGCCAAGACAATATTGTTTGGTGAATCACATATCAAGCCCATGAAGAGTATATAACTACGAAATATATAAGGAATAGTTCATAGCCTGTTTATTAATCATACTCGGTATTTTGGCTATACTTGGTGTCGTTCTCGGTTGGAGATATCTAGGAAGCTAATTTTGGTTTGATCCAACATAAACTAAACATATAACTAATAAGAAATAAGAAATACTTATCAGCATATGTGTTTGTTGGAGCAAGAACTGTACCCGGAGTTTGTGATCACCACCAACTATTCTCATGCCCAAGATATGCTCTTCTTCATCGAGAAGTTCCAACTTTTCCATACTCGTGGTAGCAGGAATCCCAGATCAAACATTTACTTCTCTAACACTCCCAATTTCAAGGCGACCTTATACATTACACCCATTGACAAATACTTTTGTGGTTGATCGAATCTCCTTACCAAAGACTATACGTTTAAAAAAAAGTAAAGATACTTTTTAGATCAATAATAATCAAATTTGTAGTTTTTTTATTTGTGTTTTCATAAATTAATTGATTCTACCCGCCCATCTTCTTATATCAAGTCGTTGCAGATTTACAATACAAGGTTCGTTAACACTCACCTTAACAGTAACACTCTAAGTATGCTATGGTTTAATACTAGACTTTATCTACTTCTCCACCTTAGTCGCAGCTGGACTAAGTTAGCATACAACATAAGTCTCAGCTACTTGAATTTAGCTATTTTATAAAAAAAGAAAAAAAATGAATTAAGCTACATTGTGAACTCGCAAAAACCATAGTGATAACCACTAAGGATTTTAAAACCAGATACAAACATGAGCAATCAATGTGCTATTTTAATCCAGGGTCACCATTTCCGAAACAAAAGTTATTCTATTTAAGTGATGAGAGAAAGAATCACAGTTAAGCATAACATGAAAACAACCAATAGCTAGAGAGCAACAATTGTTCAGATATAGAAACTCACATAGAAAAACTATCACTTATCCCCTTGTATGCATTCCTAAAAGCGAAACACACCCTATCCTACATTTATTTTCTAATTTCCATAATAGGATACACAAATCCTAGTTTTCGTAACTAGTGAGTAACAAAGGGCAGTTAAAATTATACCTAAGAAGTAAACATGCAATTTACATGCGAAATACATTTTCCAGGATCAGTGTGCTCTTTTAATGAAAATGATACAAAGAGATTACACATGCTAAATCATACCATATTTTTAGAGTTCATGCTCACTTATAGCAAATAGTTTGCAAGAGCAGTAAGGTCACAATTTCACCAAGACTAAGACAGTTGAAATAATTACTCACGCGCCTTGAACAATATTTTGAACCAATTAATTCGAATCACTAACATTCTAACACAGTTCCATAAGCTACTACATTCCCAATTAAAAGCTACGCCTTGACTTCTAAAGTCAACACGGGTACTTACCAATGAGAAATCATAACAATCTTTGTTTATCATTTCTCAACAGACATTTAATCAAACACTTGGTGGACATACCAGTAAAAACAGTTTATACTGGAGAATTGAAGAAGAATTGATGATGATGATCGTGAAGTAATGATCAGGAGGTGTTCGTCGATCCGAATGAACAATTGATGATGATGATGATGATGATAGTGAAGTAATGATCTGTAGATGGGAGTATTGGACTCGTTTTGTTTGCAATATTGGACTCGTTTTGTTTGCAATTTGAAGATCTTTCCGTGGTTATTTTTGATCTGAATGAATCGGTAGATATATGTTATATATTTGATAAATAAAGTTTATTATACAAAAAAGTCGTAAATAGTTAAAAGTTGAGGGTTTGTTTTGTAAATTTTCTTTTTTTCTATTTATATTAAACTTCAACATTTTTTATAAAATCGTGCGTATATGAGAAGCATTGCAATATTTGGCTCGTTTTGTTTGCAATTCGAAAATCTTTCCGAGGGTATTTTTTTATTTGAATGAATCGGTAGATATGTGTTATATATTTGATCAATAAAGTTTATTCTATAAAAAAGTCGTAAATAGTTAAAAGTTAAGGGTAAATTTTGTACTTGACTTAAACCCACATTAAATGGTTAATGAGTTACTTAGGGTGTGTTTGGTTGGTGAGTTTAAGAGGGTTTAGGCTCATATATGCATGAAATAAATTGTTTGGTAAAACTTGTTTGGACACACGCGCTGGTCTCCTTCTCAAAAGTAAAGTCTGTATAGCTTCCCTGGTATTCACAATCCAAGCAGCATAGTGCATTTTTTTAATTTGTAAAAAATTTCATCCACATATTAAGTTTGACCATTTCTTTCACTTCAATTTTTTATTCAAAAAAAATATATATCAGTTTGACTAATTCATATAATATGTTTTCGTTTGTTTGTTGAATGATATCTTTTCAACGGTATATTTTTTTATGCATGAACCGATAGATATTCATTAAATATTTGATAAATAAACTCCGTTATACAAAAAAAACGTAAATAGATAAAAGTTTAAAGTAGTTTTCGTAACTTTTCGCAATGTTTAAGGGTACACACACACACACACACACACACACACACACATATATATATATTATATTAACAACAACACACACATCACACATATTATTTTTCTAATTTATATATATACTATATATAATTTATATATATATTTAATATAATATTATATATATTTAGTATATATATATATATATATATTAGTGGTTAAGCCCGCCTGATGGCGGGATTATTGTTTAAATTTTTTTTTTGCTAAATATTGGTTTTTAAGAATTGTATATTATACAGAGAATTTTTTAAGCATAGTAGCAATGTTTGTCAATTTGTTTGTGTTTATTTAAGTGTTTTTTGTAATAAGCTCTTTTTCAACGTCTAATCATATCTTTACTATATAATGTTTCATAATATTTATTTATCTCCATTATATTAAATTTTTCGATGTCTTCTAAGTGTATAATTTCAAAAAAAATTGATATCTTATTTAGTAAAAATAACATCCGCCCGATGTGCAGGCATTACTTTTAATTATTGTTTACATTTTTTTTTGCTATATATTGGTTTTTAAAAATTGTATATTAGACAAAGAATTTTTCAAGCATATTAGCAATGTTTGACAATTTGTTAGTGTTTATGTAATTTTTTTTAATAAGCTCTTTTAACAATAATCATATCTTAGATATATACATGTTTTCATAATTATATTTATCCTTCATTATAATAAATTAGATGTCTAACAATAATCGTATCGATTGGTAATTACATTTGTTTCTCACTTATATATCAACAATGTAAGGCCATATGATGTTTCAATAATCTCACAACTTATATGCAAAAATCATGCAAGAAAACATTAGCCGGCTTATGTGTCTCTAAAACTCTATTAGCGTAGGCTTGGCCATAACACACAATGTCAAATAATGAGGGATTTGCACCATAACGAAGTACATGTATTGCCTTGTAGAAGCCAATTATTTCATGTAAAGATAATTGCATCAGTATCATTGTGTTTTGGTGACAACTGTTAGTAAGAAAGAAGGATGGTTAAAATAAAATAGTGTTAAAACATTTTCGGGAAGTGCATGATTACATTTTTTTGGTGTTAAGGGAGCATTTGTATTAGCAAACAAAAAATATTGATGTTATGGATTGAAACACTAAATTGGGAACAATGTAGGTGCACGAGCATGATACACTAAGCAATAAGAAAAGCTTAATGTACTATATGTTTGTAATAAGAAAAGGTTAACGTTCTATACGTTTGTATAATCACCCACTCTTGTCACCATTTGTTTGTCACTGTAACTTGTATAGAATTTGGTCTCGTGTCTTTTTCTCCCCCACTTCCTTTGTAACTGAGCTTATCGATGTCCTGTTTAGGAGACTACTTCGAATAATAACCATTTGTATTGCATCATGTTTGGTTGGATGACGCGGAAAGTATGGATCCTTTGTTCATGTTTAATAGCCTGTTATAAGAACAACAATATAGAACGTTATAAGGCATGCTATCGAAAATTAAATATGAAAATGCAAGATAGGTTAATATGACATATATATGATGATAAATGCATGCTGAGAAAATGCAAGAGGACCTTCGTTTGTAGTTTGAGTGGGAAATGAAATGAAGGGTGAGGGTGAAAGAAGAAATTCCGTTACTATTATGTTACAGTATTTCCACATCATTGCCAAGTGACAATAGTCAAACAAATACTCTAGAAAGTATCTGCAAGAGCGACATGGCCACCACCTTTATGACCACTGTACCCAGTAACATGTTCATGAATATTAGGGATATCTACATTTGAACCATGTGTGAGTTCGATGTCATCCTTGCTTGTACAAGAAGCGAGTATCTTTCTTATAGGAACCCACCTAAGACCAACAGTGTTGAAAATTCTACCCGTGGGTTTCCACCTAAGATCAGATATAGGAGATGTTTTCTCATACACAGCGGAAGTCTTATCTATACTCCTTATAAAGCATTTCACTACAAATGCTTAAAACTTAAAAACTTAAAACTGAATTTCTTAATCATTAATGCTCACGCCTTAAAACTTAAAAATTTAATGATTGATTGACTCATAAATTCACACGCCTTGAATTCATTGAAAACTGAAAATATATATATAGAAAGCTTTAAATTCATATATTGACCGGAACTATCTTTGTCCTATTCAAGGAATGTATATAAATGTAGCAACTATTAAAGGAATGTATTGAACATTCAAATGCAAATACACGGCTGGAAATTTTAATCTCTACTAAAAATTCGGCTGGAATTGTATCATATACTACACGGATGGAAGTTTGGAAAGTATTGTATCATTATGTGGAGTTGATCTTTTCCATAGGCTATATAAACAATCACAACTTCATACTTCATCTCATAAACCAGCTACCTACTAGAAAGAAAGAGATAGAGGAAATGAAGAACCGAAAAAAATGTAGATGATGCTCTTGAGGTTAGAAATCGTTTTCTTTGCTTAATCTGTATGTAAACTTGATAAAGCTAACTTCTTGAAGTTAACTTCCTGAAATCGTTTCCTTTGCACATTGACACTACATCTTTTTTGTTTTTGTACAGCTTCATCCCTACGGTTAACTATGTCGTATGCAAGTAAGTAACTTTCTGCTTTATGAAACAAGTATTGTTCCTTTACAGAGGTTAACTATGTTATATGCATGTTGACAGTGTCGTCTCGGTTTCCATCTATTTACATTTTGTTGGAACTCTGAAAAGATAACTATGATGAATTAAGAACATCAAATGGATTTGAATTACTAACCTCAATAGTAGGTTCCACACCTTTCTTCTTGTTACCACTAGAACTAGCATTAGGCTTTTTGGGAATAGGTCGATATTCTTTTTGAGGTTTAAAATCCATTTTTGGACCAACTGGAACACCTCGAGAAGTTTGACTAGGCTTCTTCATAGTCTTCTTCTCACCAACACCTGTATTCTTCGGACATTCCTCATGAATATGTCCAAAAACCTTACAAGATGAACACCTAGGAGGTTTCCACTCATACTCAACACGGACATTACGTGTGTAATGGCCCTCCCTAGTAATTTTATGCATAGCTACGACAATGTTATCTTTCAACTCCACATCAGCTCGAAGCTCAATCATAACTCTAGCATAACTTGACCTACCCCAAGATTGCATGCACATATCAGATGTATAAGAGTCAAGCATTAGAGGAGTACCTAGTTTAGTTGCAATGGCACTCAAACCATCCTCGCTGAAGGCTGTAACAGGTACACCATGGAGTTTAACCCAAACTGGAACAGTACTGACATCTTCCTTCAATAGGTTCTCATCCGGATGTCATTTCTTCGAGATAAGCGGGTTAATCCGGATAAACCATGAACCATTCTCAAGCATAGCTTCTAATCCGTCCATGGAACTAAATTGAAAGGAGAATAATCCGGTAGACGAACTGAACATTGAGCGAATAAGCCCATATTTACCCCAAGTATTCCTAACATAGTTAGCTACAACAGGGTATGCCACCTTCTTCCCCAAGAAAAAACCATAAGCAGTATTAGCAAATCGTTCACTAATAGCACGAATAGAATCCACCAGAACAATCACATCAATCCCATTACCCCCGGGTGTAAACAAGGTACGAACATTCACTTTCTTCCCACTTGGTTTACCAGTAACTTTAGCATATGAAGACTTACCAGGGGCATTACGAGCCGAAATAGTTTCATGCGTAGGAAGTGGTGGGTACGATCCCTAATCAGAAGTATTTACCACATGACTTAGCTTTTCCTTCTCCACAGTCTCTTCAACCACTGATGGTGATTCTACCTTCATTGCATCATGCAAGTATACCAGGACTATATCCTTTTCTAAACTTGGTGTCAAAATAGGAACAACACCATCACTAGCCGAATTAGGACACGTCTTCCAAGGATTCTCCAAATCACCATCATCATTCACCATAGGAGCGTCGATCACCATCGTCGTTCCTTTCTCCTTACTTCCACCCTTTTTGTTCTTATCCTTCGAACCACTCGACAAAAACCCTCTCTCCATAATTTTAAAACCCACAAACAATAGTTATTACAATAAAAAACCACGGTAGCAGCCAAGAATAATGAAACCCTAAATTAGGGTTTCACCCACGACAAAAGCTCAAAACCTAACCTTTATATTTCAAGTATAGGGGCTGAATTAGTGGGTTAATTTAAAGGTTTTTTGCATGAAGATATGATGATGTTGTAGTGGGGTTTTGTGATTTTTGAGCTTGGTTTTTATTGGTGAATTTTGGTGTTGGTTGATTAATTTTGCAAGACTTATTTTAGAGTGCATTGAGTTGACTTTGGTTGGGTAAAAATGAAGTGTTACGGGCTGAGATTATTGATTGGGTTGAGTTTATTTTGTGTGTTGTTGTGATGAAATTCTAACAAGAAAGGGGTAGGGATTTTGTTGTTTTCACTAGTTTCATTTTCCTTGTAAGCTTCTATTTTTGTTTCTCTAAATTTTTCCTTCCTTTCAAATATTATTTATAATGTTCATTTTTTGGAAAACATGTATGTTTGATGTTCTTGAGAGTGTAGAATAGTTAGTGTGGCATTACATGGTCTTTTGGTAGTGTAAAAATAGTGTTTGGATTGGTTTTGTAAAGGATTTATAGGACTGTTTAGAGACCAGTAGCAAAATGGATTAATCACGAATTATTTTTGGTCATAAGACACCAGGGAAAATTGACAGAAATATAGGTAGATGTTTAAGGTACATATGGTTCTTTGGATAGGGTCATATCTCCTCCGGATGAGTGAGATATAACTCCATATTTTTGTATAAACTTTTTAAAATACAAATGTGCTACTTGTAAAGGACACTTAGGGCTATCACTTTCCACCTACCTCACGTTAATAGCCTTTATAGATTTTGATTTATGGCCGTTTTTGTAAAGAGGTGAAAATCTAGAAATATTCTCTTTTTGGGTAACCAAGGGTAAATTGGTCTTTTCACATGGTTCTGAGACTTTTAAAAAATATAGGGCCTGCATATCTAGGAAATATACTCATAGAGCTTTCTGTACGCGAAAACCTCATATTTTTATCAATTACGGATTTTAATTTATGCGTTTTCCAAGTTGGGTAAATGCAGAATTTGTTGTGAATGCATAGATGTTATGCGTAAACTAATGTGGATAACTTGAGTGGTTTACGTTTTTAAAACATTCGCTTTTAAATGAGGCTATACATTTTTTATTGAATGAGGCTATACGTTTTTAATAGCTAATGCTATACGTTTTTAAAAGATGATGATATGTGTGTTTTCAAGATTCCATGCATTTAAATTTTAACATTCCTAAAATAACAAATTTTCAACTTTCAAAAGAATCCTAAATCTCCTTTATACTCGTAAGGCCCTTACTTTTATCACCCAAGTTTATTGGGTGTTCTTTATTATTTAATTTAGAGAGTAAGTAAATATTTTTTAAATATTAATATTGTATGACATCATCTTCTTAAAAAGAGGTCAATAAAATCATGACACATTAGCAAAATGACATATGTATATATTTACTTACTCTCTAAATTAGTGGGTTATTTAATTATCATGACACACACACACACACACACACACACACACACATATATATTGCAATTTGATAATTGAAAAACCAAATTGCGATAAACGAAATGAAAACTCTATATATATTGGGGTGTGCAAAAACCAAAAAACCGAACCTAAAGCAGAAAAAACCGATAAACCGAAACCAAAAGACCGAAACCGATTGAAAGACCGATGGTTCGGTTTTTGTAATTATAAAAACTGAAGTTTATGGTTCGGTTTGGTTTTAGCAAAAACACCAAACCGAAAAAAACCGATTCAAGTAGGAAGGTTGTTAGTTTCTCAAGCCATTGTCTATTAGCATGCTTCAACCTATAAAGGGACTTAGTGAGTTTGGACTTTGAGTCATACCAAGATAATTGTCTATTGGCCGGGGTTAGCTAGATGGCCGGAATTTGTTAGGTGAGCGGATTTGCTCTGAGTGGAGAAAACTGAGAGATTGAAGTTGTAAAATTTCCACTAAAATGAATTATGATCAAGATTACACTCGAGATTCTAACTAACACTTCTAGAAACAGAAATAAATATCTTCTGAACTACATGCTATAACATTGATTAAGTAAAAGCTTCATCTTTGGAGGAGTAACTATTCTCTGTAATCTTTGAACTTGAGCTGAGCTTGGACTGTTAACTTGCACACGAGTAGCAGGGGTGTTTGGCATAGCGGCATTTGTAGTATCAATTAACAATACAGTTATGTCTACAACACACCAAGGCAATCTTACGTATATCTTGCAATTAACAATTTTTAACCACCACCTAGCTACCTAGTTAGCTATATTCGCTACAGATCATGCTGTTTTTTCTTTTTCAAGCTTCAGTTAATTCCATTAGACACTGCAAAGGTGCGGCTTCAACTACAAAAGAAAGCTGTTGCAGGGGATGGAATCGCTTTACCTAAATACAAGGGTATGTTGGGTACCGTAGGTACTATTGCTAGGGAAGAAGGTCTTGCGTCTTTACGGAAAGGCATTGTACCAAATTTCGGAAGGTTGGGTTCTTGGAATGTCATCATGTTTCTCACCTTGGAATGTCATCATGTTTCTCACCTGGACCATTCGCTTTCTATAAAGGCTTTATACCAAATTTCGGAAGGTTCCACTTTCAGAATGTTGGACAGGCAAAGAAGTTCGTTAAAAGCATTGAATCAGCTTGAATACAACCGTGAGCAAGTACAACTGTACAAGATTACCCTTATTTTCGTTCTCGTCTTCTGCAATTGAATAAATTCATCAATGAAGAGCCATATCTAAGAAGTCATTGAATATATACATGGGATTGAAGAAGTTATTTGTCCCTTTTTCCTATAAAAATTCCATTTGCCAAAACTCTGGCTAAGAAAGTTATTGAAAGAACATTTAAATATCCATTTTTTCTAATAACATGATCATATCCTATAATTGTTGTACAGTGATTGTAAGGGAATATATTTCAACAACCCTTCTTCCTATCATGGCCGTTTCTCATTCATGCTCCCGTAACCTAAAGTTGGGGGAATAGTTATGCCTGAATTTCTTAAGATTGTTTGGATAAAATCGACTTGATACCATCTTCTACATCAAAATGGAATGTTTTTAGCGGTGAAAGTTTCTTTGGTTGTGATGAGGTTGATTCTAAAGCCACCGGAGGCTACAGGTGGATCATGAATGTTATAAAAGATCATTCCCTCAAACAACAATTCACATTATGGGACTGCAACTAGTAGCTGTGTATTTTGAAATTGTCTTTTAGGAAGAAGATAGACTCGTTCAGAACCAAGCATGGATAACTCGACAACTTACGCCTCACGCCTCACAGATAAGAAGAAATAATGCACACAACTAGTCATTTTTTTTAGAATTTCGGCAACTAGAATGGCTTTCTTTGAAACCTAAAGCCAACTTCACAAGTTAGAACTCATATACGTAAAGCACGTCAATACAAAGTTATGATCTCCATCTAGTAACCAAATGAGACAATTGTGCTCTAGAAATGCACTAACGAACATATAAAAGATTTTCCAACACAAAAGTGCTATTGCTTATGTACATAATACTACCAAATAACCAACAAGATAGTATCACAAAAGTGCTATTGCTCATTAGGAATGTATTTCTAATGAGTTATAAATTTAGGAAAAAGGAAAGGTCTCTAGTTTTCCTATTATATTAGGTCTTTTCTTTGTAATGGTTTTATCTTTGAGTTTTGATAATAAAAGTTTTTGCTTTATTCTTGGTAGTTTTTTGTTAAGGTTCTCTTAATAATCGGTATTCGTTTGAATCAATGGTTGTTGGAGTTTGCCTGATTGTCCGTATTCGTTCGAATCAACAATAGTTAGAAGATTGTTTCTGGTATTCATCGGAATCAATATATCCAATTTGGTATCTCGTTATTTTCACTACATCACAAGTCCTCGAGATTTTTGCATAATGTATCAGTTTGTTTATACTTGCGCGACAACGTATTTTGAGACTGCTAATAAGCGCCTTTTAATGGGTTTATATTTGACGTTATATGATAATCACATTTTAATCATAAAACAGCTTGGCTCTTAAGAATAAGTTGTAAGGGAAGATTTTCAAACCCGATTGGTTTTACGTTTATCTTTTACAATGCATTATATAAATCACAAGTTTAATTCAACATCGAATATCAAGTGTGTCCCAAACAATCTGTCTTGACACCATAATAAAACATATCGAATATGTAACCAAAAACCAGCAAAAAAACAAAGACCGAACATGAAACTTGAAAATCTACAAGGGTCAACAAGCGGATAGAAGTATCAATCTTCTGCAGTTACATTTTAATAATAGTAAACTAAACAGATAGCAAATGTTGCAGGGAAAATTCTATATGATGCACTACCATAAAATGATAAACATAAAATATATTCTTACTAGTTTCTCGAATTCAAACATAACATGATCTAAAGAAATAAAACTAGCCAAGGAGAATCATCGTCAAACCACACTTCAACCACAAAACCCTATAGGATCACCTCCTCATCCGCCATACCTACCTCCGCCATTCTCAAACCCGCGACGACCAACACGGCTTATAGGAACATCGAAATTTTGGGTACCTTCCTGCATAATTTCTAAAATTAATAAATATACTCATAATATATACAAATAAAAAATTACATTAAAAGATTATAAATAATTATTATACCTGCCATAAATACACGTTCAAGGCATCTTGTGCAAATCTCTTAATTAATTAACGAAAATATTTCAAACACATTAGCCCTAAATAAATATTTTTTTTGGTTTTTTCAATAGGATTTCGCAATTCATAAATTATTTAGACCTAATTAGCACTAGTGCATACATATTATTGAGACCTAATTATATCTTGTTTATACAAATTCGAAGACATAACTATGAAAAAATATTAACTAATTGTAACAAAATCGCCACAAAAATTAGAAAAAAGTTACCTTTAATCATTTTCATATTTAAGAGTTGACATCAAAACATAATTGTGATCCATTCCGTGTGTTAGTTTTGTGTGATTGATGTGATTGTAACTGTTGCTAAAAATAGGGTTAATTACAATAATGGTGGTCGAGTTATGTATATATCTATACACACACACACACACACTAGTAACATAACCCGCCCAACGGGCGGGTTCGGTTCATAAAACCTTTTTTGAGACAATGTTTATCGTTTAGTTCTTATGGTTGCCGTGTTTGTATAAATATTGAATCTTCAATCCTCTTTTTTGTTGGATTCTTGACAGTGTGACATATAATTGTTCGTGTGAGAATACCGTCTTTGTAAAATATTAGAAGATGTCCCAATCCATTTAAATTAAGTTTACCATAAAAACAGGTTCACCTATTATATTAGGAAAAATATAGATTAAAAAATATAACTGAGGTGAAGAATGTTGTATTATATCATACACTTTTGTTACCCACCATTGTCTGCTGGCCAAGCCAACCTTTGTAGATTAAATAAGTTCAACATGTAGAACGAATGAAAGAATGTAGATTAAACAATACTCTGAATTAATTGTGACATAAAAAATTGAAATAATCAATTGATAACTGTTATACCATCTAACACGGAATGAATGAATGTTATTAGGGTTTTGAGAAAAAAGAGTACCTACAGAACGAAGCAACCAAATATAATGACCAAGCAACAGATAATATTAGACACTTTAACCATACCTCATAGCTATTATTAGAGTCTTAACATGCAACCTGTTACATGTGCATTAGGAAACAAAAATCAATGTGCGAATTTAAATAATTATCAGACAATTCGAAAGATTAGCCATACCTCATAATGATGGTTATTAGGGGTTAGAGAAAAAAAGTACCTATAAAACGAAACAACCAAATACAATGACCAAGCAACAGATTATATTCGAAAGATTAGCCATACCTCATACATATTATCACAAGATTAACATGCAACCTGTTACATATGCATTAAAAAACAAAAATCAAGGTGTTAATCTCAAAATGCTAGGTTTTGTGTGGGATCATCCTACATATACAGAAGAAAAAATAGATCAACATAGGGGCAAAGAAGATACACTTCTTACTATTAATGATTGTTACGAATATATATGTGAAAATAATGGCAAATATAAATATTTGTAGCGTATCCTACTATATTGAAAATACATTCATGTTTGTAGGTAATCTATCCTCAAATAATTATTTTGTAAGTAGGGTTTTTGATCATATAATTGTTTAATGTTAGTCATGTACAGTTTTATTTGATAACAATGCATATTATTTTTACAAAAGGAAATATCTTTTGTTGTATATGAACCGAAAGATATATGTATAAGTCAAATTAAACCGGTGTATATTACAATATACAAAAAATATGTTAACGATTCAATTTAACCTAATGTTTATTTAATAATTGGTGTATATATATGTATCATATTATCTGAAATGTTGCATTATGCTTTTCATATTGCATTGGCATCATGATTATGTCATTTACATGTGATATCTAATTGTCATATGTAGGGTGTAATATTATTCAATATTTTAATTTATATGTTACATATCGTGATTTAAAATTAACCTGTAATATCATATGTTACTATGATTAAATAACTTCTGTAAGGTTTTATAGTTTGACTAATATGTTACAGAGAGTATATCTTGATATATTTTTTTAAAATCAAAAGATATCAACATGATAAATATCAAATTTAATTATGGAGTATATCTTGAAATATATATTTGAAAATCAAAAGAGATTTCGAAATTCCATGTCATGTGTTTGCCATGTCATCATTAAGGTGTGATACAGTCACTAAATCATATTTATCTAATTTGTCTAGTTCTTTTAAGATAATCAAAAACTCTTCCAATTTCTTTCCAATGATCCTGACTTGGATTACTCGTATATCTTAACAGTTTGCAAACAACATATGCAATATCATGTCTAGTACAATGTGTAGCATACATTAAACAACCTATTGCACTTGCATATTCTATTTGAGAAATGACTCTTCCATTATTCTCAACTAGTTTACAAGATGACTTATATGGGGTGTTTGCTTCGTCTATATTCAAGTGTTGAAACTTGTCTATAATCTTATCAATGTAATGACATTGATTTAAAGCATAACCCCTACTATGCCTTTTAACCTTTATCCCTAATACATTATCAACCTCATTCATGTCTTTCATTTGAAAGCATGAAAATAGAAACTTCTTAGTGAGCTAGCTAAGTGTTCAGGACACTCGAGGATTTACCTTGCTACAATGAATTCAACTAACCTGTAACAACTTTGACCTATTCATGTGGCAAGTTTGACTGCATTAAATGATCGTGTTTAAATTGGTTATGTAACCACTAATTCCTACAATTATAGAGACTAATTATGGAAGAGATTAATGGTCCCATTAATCTCTCTTAATTCCATTGACTAGGCTTTGAGTATATCCCCTATAAATAGGAGATTATAACTGAATGGAAAACATACAGAACACTTAGGAGCGAAGAGTTCTTCATTTGTGCCTAAAACAATAACAAACACTTGGTTTTATCCCAAGGAGGTATTCGTGTAACCCATGCGTCATGTCGAATAATCATCTTTGGAAAGTGATATCCGGTAACCTTAATTGGCAATTAGCTAAGCATTGATTATCTTCACCCTATTTTGGGCTCACAACACAAACAACACTTAGATATTAGTTCTTGCAATCTTGTTCATCATCATTGTCATACGTATCGCGAAAAGGTAGTCTTATCATTTTTTTAAGATAGCTTAATTAATAGTTTGTATATATGCATGCATGAATATAAAAATAATATCTTATATGCCTTGGGTTATTGCTTGATATCATCTTTCGACTTATATACCATTTTTTTTGTAAGAAAAACACTCATATGATTAGCTAATAAAGATAGATAAAAAATTAAAAGTTACACCTGTGATGATCGGTAAAGAAAAAAAGAGGTTCACTGTTGGAAGGTGATTTGCACACTAAAAAAATATTGTTCGATGATATTTATACCCTTGTATGGGTGAGCATAAGTAGAAGTGATCTACGGGTATATATGTTAAAAACGTAATACTTTTGAGTGTGATAATCAATTTTAGCGACGTGCGAATCACTTCCCATTATAATTAGTTTCACTACACCAAAAACGAGTTTTCAAGATGCTCTATTTTTGAACCATACCTTTACGACAACTTTTTAGATCTTTATGTAGTCGCTAAATATGCTTGACGACAAATGTTAAAGATAGACTATTTATTTCCCTAATATCATCAACTTCTTAGTTTTTTGCAGTCTTGTATCGTACAAAGGTAATCTTTTAAACATATTTTATGTCAAATATGCTATCTTTAACATTTGTCAGGGAAATAAATAGACTATCTTTAACATTTGTCGTCTAACATATTTAGCGACTACATAAAGATCTAAAAAGTTGTCGTAAAGGTATGGTTAAAAAACAGAGCATCTTGAAAACTCATTTTTGGTGTAGTGAAACTAATAATAATGGGAAGTGATTCGCACGGCGCTAAAATTGATTATTACACTCAAAAGTATTGCGTCTTTATCATATATACCCGTAGATCACTTCTACTTATGCTCACCCATACAAGGGTATAAATATCATGGCACAATATTTTTTTGTGTGCAAATCACCTTCCAATAGTAATCTATCTAACAAGTAATTTTTATATTATAGTTTTTTATAACTGATCTAGTAAACCTTTTTTTTCTTTACGGATCATCACAGGTGTAACATTTAATTTTTTATCTATCTTTATTAGCTAATCATATCACTGTTTTTCTTACAAACAAAAAGGTTATATAAGTTGAAAGATGATATCAAGTAATAAACCAAGGCATATAAGATATAATATTTATATTCAGGCATGCATATATACAAACTATTAATTAATCTATGTTAAAAAAATGATAAGACTACCTGATAGGTATGACAATGATGATGAACAGGATTGCAAGAACTAATATCTAAGTGTTGTTTGTGTTGTGAGCCCAAAATAGGGTTAAGATAATCAATGCTTAGCTAATTGCCATTTAAGGTTACCGGATATCACTTTCCAAAGAAGATTATTCGACCCGACGCATGGGTTACACAAATACTTCCTTGGGATAAAACCAAGTGTTTGTTATTGTTTTAGGCACAAATGAAGAACTCTTCGCTCCTAAGTGTTTCTAATAAGTTTTCCATTGTAGTTATAATCTCCTATTTATAGGATATACTCAAAGCCTAGTCAAGGGCATTAGAGAGATTAATGGGCCCCATTAATCTCTTCCAAATTAGCTTTTATAATTGTAGGAATTAGTGGTTACAAAATCCAATTTAAACACGTCATTTATGCAGTCAAACTTGATCACATGAATAGGTCAAAGTAGTTACAAGTTATTTGAATTCATGTAGCGAGTAAATCGTCGAGTGTCCTCACACTTAGGTTATTCTATCTCACTAATAAGTTTCCCCTATTTTCATGCTTTCAAATGAAAGACCTGACTGAGGTTGAAAATTGTATTAGGTATAAAGGTTAAAGGCAATAGTGGCGGGTTATGATTTTAAATCAATGTCAATACATTGATTTAAGATTATAGACAAGTTTCAACACTTTGAATAATAGACGAAGCAAACACCACCATAATAGTCATCTTGTAAACTGGTTAAGAAAATGTTAGAAGTCGTTTCTCAAATAGAATATGCAAGTGCAATAGGTTGTTAATGTATGCTACACAATGTACTAAGACATGATATAGCATATGTGTTTTATGCAACTGTTAAGAGATACGAGTAATCCAAGTTCAGGATCATTGGAAAAGAAATTGGAAGAGTATTTGATTATCTTAAAAGAACTAGACAAAATAGATTAAATATGATTTAGGACAGTATCACACCATTAAATGATGACATGGAAAACACATGACATGGAATTATCGAAATCTCTTTTGATTTTCAAATATATATTTCAAGGATATACTCCATAATTAAATATGTTATTTATCATGTTGGATAAACTTTTGATTTTAAAAAAATATATCAAGATAAACACCTATAACATATTAGTCCAACTATAAACCTTACAAAATTTATTTAATCATAGTAACATATGATATTACAGGTTAATTTTTAAATCACTGATATGGTAACTATATTAAATTAAAATATTGATATAATATTACAAAATCCCTACATAGACAATTAATATCACATGTAAAAATGACATAATCAAGATGCCAATGCAATAAGAAAAGCATAATGAACATTTCAGATAATATATACATATATAAACAACCAATTATTAATACACATTAGGTTAAATTGAATCGTTAACATATTTTTTGTATATTGTAATATACACCGGTTAATTGACTTATACATATTCTTATTCGGTTCATATACACAAAAGATATTTCCTTTTGTAAAAGATCAATATGCATTGTTATCAATAAAACTGTACATGACTAACATTAAACAATATAAATCAAAAACCCTACTTTAACAAAATAATTATTTGAGGATAGATTACCTACTAACATGAATGTATTTTCAATAATAGTAGGATACCTACAACATAATTTATATATGCCATTATTTTCACATAAAATTACGTAACAATCATTAATAGTAAGAAGTGTATCTTCTTTGCCCCTATGTTGATCTATTTTTTCTTCTGTATATGTAGGATGATCCCACACAAAACCTAGCATTTTGAGATTAACACCTTGATTTTTGTTTTTTAATGCATATGTAACAGGTTGCATGTTAATATTGTGATAATATGAATGAGGTATGGCTAATCTTTCGAATATAATTTGTTGCTTGGTCATTGTATTTGGTTGTTTCGATTTATAGGTACTTTTTTTCTCTAACCCCTAATAACCATCAATATGAGGTATGGCTAATCTTTCGAATTGTCTGATAATTATTTAAATTCGCACATAGATTTTTGTTTCCTAATGCACATATAACAGGTTGCATGTTAAGACTCTAATAATAGCTATGAGGTGTGGTTAAAGTGTCTAATATTATATGTTGCTTCGTTGTGTAGGTACTCTTTTTTCTCAAAACCCTAATAACATTCATTCATTCCGTGTTAGATGGTATAACAGTTATCAATTGATTATTTCAAATTTTTATGTCACAATTAATTCAGAGTATTGTTTAAACACAAGTTATATATAAAAGAAAGACCCCAACATTCAACAATCACATAAAGTTATATGATCCCATGGAAAATTCAAACCGTTGAACAAAATGTGATACAAACAACACAACATACACTTTGAGTAAAATTTTAACTAAATGAACAAAATGCGCTACAAAAAACAGCAACCCAAAAGCACCTAATTACATATAATTATATAATAATAAAAAAGGAACAACATATATAGTACTTTCCGGCGTAGTGTAATGTATACATGATTATTGTGTTTTTTATCCTCATACTAGGAAATAGTTCGGTTTTCATTTTTTCAAAACAATATCCAAACCAAAACCGAATATTTAATTCGATTCGATTCGGTTTTGACAAATTAAGTTCGGTTATAAGTTATGTTCAGTTTTCTGGGTTTGGTTCGGTTCAGTTTATTCGGGCATTACCCGAACAACGAACACCCCTAAAATTAATTAACAAGATATAAATAATATAAATAATATCAATATACATATACAAAAATATAAAACTATACATTTAATAAAATATAAAACTATACATTTAAGATCTGTAGACAAATGACTTAAACTCACTTAATTCAGTAGGTTTTTGGTTTAAATAGAATCAATATACATTCAAAAATATAACACTATACATTAAAAAAAATTATAGACTTTAAGCTCTTCTGTAGAGAATGACTCAATAGGAATCTGTAGGTTTTGGTTTTCTTATGTTTTAAGAATTTTAACTGTAATTTATTAAAAGATAGGAGTAACAAAATAGGCATCTTGTAAAATTTGTAAGTTAATACCAACAATGGTCGCAATTAATTGTAAAAAAAGTCAAAATATCTTACACCTGTGATCATATAAAGTATATATGAATTTAAGTTTTATAAGTAGAAAACTATACTAGGATAATTAAATAAAACAATAAAATAATAAAAAGACCTAAGTGAAATTTCACCTTTTGAGATGCGTACTCCATATGTTAGAAATCAATAATATTTATACTTATTTGTTGTGTGTCAAAGCTATGGAATTAGGGTCTCTATTTATACACAATAAAGTCATTACAAGTTTACTCATCTCACCGATGTGGGATAGAAAATAAACATAAATTCCTCTTTAAGCATAACTTTGAGTCGCGATATCTCATTCACATCAACTCAATTTTAGACACATAAAAGTTCATTATGAAGCTCTCTACAAGAAGAACGCAAACTTACAAACTATTAATTATATATATGACACATATATATAGATAATTGTGTCCAAACTTGATCAAATGTCACTTTGTGAGCCAAATTTTCAACAATCCCCCACATGAATGGCGATTGATCGAAATACAAAAAAGTTTGAACCTTCTCTTATGAGATGCACTTAGTCTCCTAGATCTTAGTAGACCCAATGTCGTTCAACTCTGTTTACTTTGACGACATTACATTTCACACAAGACTCTCCCTAACACCGTCAAGTCCTCATACTCATGTTTGTTATGGTCTTGAACATGAAAGAGCTCTTAGGATTTGCGCACCCACAATTCCATTTGAAGCGACCCCAGTTCTCTCTCACATAGGTGATTTCATCTTGAATCATTAAAAACATATGTTTTGCGATTTTATCTTCAATCATTATGCTTTACGATTTCATCTTGAATCATAAAAGCCATATGTTTAACCTCTCAAACAGTCGCATGCATTAAGTAACTCCCTCATCATAACTTCCTCCACATTTCTATGATTAGGTTGTTTTATTGAACCCATATCTTGGGATCTCTAGTCAACTGGGTTAGGTTATTATTTATAGAAACTCATTCCTTTAAGGGCTTTAGTCCCATTCCCTTAGACGACTCACTAACTAACTCTCTGTTTAAGCCTTTCGTAAGTAGATCCGCAATGTTATCCATTACCTTTATGTAGTCAATCGTGATAACTCTAGTTGAGAGTAGTTGTCACACCATGTCTATGATGGATATGTCTCGACTTATCGTTTTACATTATGACATTATCTTGGGTTTTGGAGAAGGGGAGAGGAAATTAATAATCAAAATCCTAAAAATTTATGATATAGTTATTCACTATCTCATTGTTGTTCATCAAATCTAATTCAAGATCCTTATCTCGTATGTTATTATCATTATTACTAGTTATAACGCCCGTGTACGCACGAGGTTTTGAAATAAATTTTTAATTATGTATCAATACCGACTCTCACGAGTTTATAGCTATAGGCATATGATTATATAGTTTATGAACTCGTGCACACATGATTTATTGATATGGTGTGATATCACGTACAAGGACAAAACAGTTAAACCATTTATATATAGCAAAAACCAATGTGAAGATGGTCCCAGGAGTTATATTTGACTAAAGCCATTCCATCTGACCTAAAGATTGCTGTTTAATTAAATATAAAAACTGGCTAAAGCAGGTCAAAATATGATACAATTACAAATATGAAACAAATAAACATTACTATAGTATATATGAAAATTGTTTGTCTTCTTTTGAGGCATTGCAAAAATATAAACATGAAAGATGCAAAAGATATACATAGGTAAGAAATATAGACTATTTTGGTATTCTGATCCCTTTTCTTCTTGTGCATGGCTCCAAACCTTGGCAATACTTAAAAAAGGAAGAAAAAAAAGTTAGTTAATTTAAAACACAGAAAATGAGCAACTTGTTATAGAGGGAAACTTAAACATTTTGCTGTTCCATTGAAAGATATATATACATCAATTAATAACACCATGTTCCTTTGCATAAATGGATTTGTCGATAGTTGTAGCCCATCGTAATCAAACCAACAAATAAAAGAAATTACGGTTAATATTACTAATACATAATGAGATATTCCTTAGAACTGCAAAATCGGCCCAGAAATATTAAAGAGAATTAAATACCTAGGTTACAGGTGAATCAGCTTCCATTTCAGTCATGAATGCACTGACAAGGGCTGAGTTTGAAACCTTGATCTGCTAAAAAAGGGTGTTATTAAAAAAAAACAGATTACATAACAAAATTACGTATTCTTTGTAACTGTTTCGTGATAATCTACTTCTGTAGTAACACTGCAAGTCTGCAATCGCTTTAATTCAGAAGTATACAGTATTGTTCAAGAGATTGGGAACATGCATTTACCAGCCCTTAATTATTTTATCCCCACTGCCTGACTAAAGCATGAATACCAATGCATCGTCCGTCTTTTTCCTCATTCAGTCTTTTGATAGGTTTCTACCTTTACTTGGGGATGTATGTACTCAAGAATGTGTGTGCGTTTGCAACCTCCAACTTCCATGCAAACCTATTTTCTTCCATGTAATATAACTAACCAGGGGTAACTTCATTAAGCCCTCGAGTCTATGCATGTGAATTGTAAATGTAGCATGTGTAGAGTTTAGAGATAAATTGGTATATATTGAGCCGTTTTGAACATCATGAAAGCTATTAGTACATCTTTTTTTAGTTATTTCTGAATGGCTTGTGTTATTAAGATTTTTTTTCGGGCTAGTATTTTTGACTGTTTAATATTTTTTGACTTGTCAAAAACTTATAGGTTGTTCGCATTTTTGTTTCACAGTTTCTAACAAAAAACATAATTATAAAAAAAAAACTCAAAGGGGTATTACAATCACATTTTGGGAGAGGAGGGGGTGGGATTCTTATTAATCCTACCCTTTCTGATTGGCGTTATTACTCCTAAATGTAGAAGTATCGCGCACTTGTGAATGGGTATTCCCATTTCTAAAATTGGTTGATTATAATTAGGTTATTATTGAGGAACTTGAATTTTGAATCCCTTTAGGTACAACAAAAGTGGGTAACGGAACAACTAGATTGTCTTATATTGACTTGAAACACTTCCAAGGCTGTCAAACTCGCAAGTTTACACGTAAGATCGTGATCTTACGTGTCCACCAGATAAAATCGTGTAGTATTAGCCTAGGATCGCATCTTATGTGGGATCGTATGTAGGATCGTAAAATCGTAGGATCGTGTGTCGATGCGAGTACACAAAAGTTGTTATCTTACACAGTTACACTTAATCACTTATTATTACTAGCCCATTACTTTGTCCCGGTTCCGTGATATTCGACTCTCGACATGATTTTAGAATTTAAAGAGACCTCAGTTTCGTTTTAGTCAAGCAAATGGCCTAAGATAGTTAATCTAGTCAATTGCGCACAACATCTCACTTATGATAATCCATAATGTTTTTTATTCTTATGTTAGTCTACATTTTACATGTTGGGTCTAAAGTTTCTTACATATAACGCATATTCTTTTATCATTCTAGGTCGGGATGATGAATTTGAAGAACCTGATTTTGATTTACATGACGAAAATGAAGTTAATGCACGACTCCATATAATAGATCGATCAGTGATGGTTATTCATTTATGTATAAAACTATGAATGTTTTGGTATTATGACTCGTATGTTTTGAGATGTTTATGAATCTTTTGGTATTATGACTCGTATGTTATGAGATGTTTATGGACTCATATCGTTATGTAAATCTTATTCGCTAAATCAGTTAATGGACGATTGTAAACTTGACTTTTTGTGTTCTACTTTTACTAAATGTTATGTAATCTTTGACCTTTGACATTTTTAAGAGGATATTATATGGATTTTTTTTGATATTGAGTAGAAATGAAAACAGTTTGGCTCGTTTATCCGATCTTACGATCCTGATCCGATCTTACGATCTCGATCTTGCAGACAAAAAACGATTTCCCATGGTGGGATCGTGACCTTGATAGCCTTGGTCTAAATATATACTCTGTATACTTTCATAAGGATGCTAAATATGACTACACAAGTTAATTGGTTTAACTACTACTTTTTTTAACGCAATTGTGGCTACATGGACCCTAGCGAAACAGGCGTAGCGAGCTCACACAAATGTGGGTCCAGCCCAAAAGGCAATGGCACCCTTCCCTTTACGCACGCGGAAGGAAACCCCTATCGCCCTAGACAAGACTCGAACTTGAGACCTTGCCTAGGAGGGTAAAACCTCTATACCATTACACCAGAGGCCCGTTTACTTTAATACAAACAAAATGATATAGGAGATTTTTGCATTATGCATCAGCGTTGGGTTAGACTCATTGACGTCGTCTACTTATTGTATCCTAATTGGCAAATGTTTTTTTGTATCAGGGGTTTAGATTCTTGAACATTGCAAATCGGTACAAAGGTGCATGATGACGTTGTTCCTGTATAGTGAGATGTTTCTAGTGCATTTGGAGGATATAATCTTTTGACTAAGTTTTTACTTAGTTTTAATGGCATGGATTAGGAGGGGCAGTTAAAAATCAGTATTTTTACATGCTACCCTAGCTAGATCGAACCGTTTAGCCAACCCTATCTAGACCCGTAACCTGACACATATTTTGCAACCTCAATATTAAGTATATACTCTATACTAATTATTAAGGAAAAAGGGGATACCTTGAAAGTGAAAGTAAATTGTGAAATACATAAAATGTATTTCCGGTATCTACACTCTCCTTCAGGCAATTCATTTATTTCTTCTGGCAAATGGAAATACACGAGTCTGCAAAAACGCGTTTCATAAATTTGGCAACTTCAAACTTTACAAAGAAATGAAAAGTATTAGTATTTAAGGAAGGTAATGTTTAATGTTTTAAGGAAGGTAATGTTGAATGTTGAAAACACAGAATTTTGAAAACACATATGCATTACACTATTCTAGAATTCACACGCCTTGAATTCATTGAGGCTTAACGTAGTGGTGACCGCAGAGGACACAGCCATGTCAGCGCCAACTCAGCTTTCTCTCTTCTAGATCACACAGTGACCAAACACCCGTAGTGGTGACCGCACAGGCGACCGAACAAAATTTTCTAAAAAAAAGAACATTACATTAATAATTAAACATTACAAATTGAAATACGGAAATAAAAATACACGAAAGAAAAGACAGAAAAAAAATTACGGAAGATAAAAAATTACAGTAAATTAGTGTGCATTTGTTCGATGCCAAATGTGTTCCACTAGATTGGCTTTAAGACTAAGATGAGCTTCTTCGTCGTGTATTTCTCTGATAACTCGTAGCCTATCTTGTGTTGATCTTACTGGATCATCTTCACGATGTTTTTCTTCTGGATAATATTTGCCAGAGATCGCCTTTTTTTATTTTGGCGAATCATATTATGTAATATGATGCAAGTGTACATCAAATGCGTAATCCTTTTAAGACTCCTAGACCGTTCCTGAGTTCTAACGATAACCCATTTTTTCTTTAGCACGCCAAACGCTCGTTCCACATCTTTTCTTGCTGCTTTATGCGCTTGCTTATATTTTATTCGCTTCGCATAATTTGACCCTGGCTGCGAAATAGGCTTCGTAAGCACGGCCCATTCTGGATATATCCCGTCAGTAAGATAATATCCCCATTTATAAGTCACGTCGTTAGCCACGAATGGAATCTTTGGTGCTTTTCTTACTTTAAGATCATTTAAAACAGGGGATTGACGTAAAATGTTAACATCATTGTTCAACCCTGCAATACCAAAGAAGGCGTGCCAAATCCATAAATCTTGTGAGGCAACCGCTTCTAACAAAATGAATGGCTCTGACCCGGAATCACCCCTACTAAATTGAGCACGATATGCTTGTGGACATTGACCCCACGGCCATTTTGTACAGTCTATGCTGCCTATCATACTAGGAAACCCATGTTTTTTCTCGTGAAAAGCGTAGAGTTTTTCGACGTCAGTTTGCGTAGGCCTTCGCAAATACTCCTCGCCATATAACTCTATAACCCCGTTACAGAAATGCATCAAACAATCACGAGAAGTTTTTTCACCGATTTGTAAATATTCGTCTAGAGAATCTGGAACGGCAGCGTATGCTAGTTGGCGAATCGCGG
Source organism: Tanacetum coccineum (assembly GCA_026074375.1). Taxonomy (NCBI): domain Eukaryota; kingdom Viridiplantae; phylum Streptophyta; class Magnoliopsida; order Asterales; family Asteraceae; genus Tanacetum; species Tanacetum coccineum. The sequence goes on along the minus strand of BQNB010085248.1, from coordinate 1,008 downwards.
AGGTACACTTCACTAAAGCAGAGATGCCAGCTTTTCCAACAGCATCACACCCTTCTTGAAAATAAGGGCAGTTAGCAGACAAATCTCGAACAATGCGGGTGAACAGCGATCGGTTCATTCGGAATCGTTTACGAAATAAATAGGCGTTGTAAAATGGTTTTTTAGCAAAGTAAGCTAGCACTAGACGGTCATGAGCACCGTAACGATCTCTAGGCATATAGCTTCGTTGGTATTTTTGGATTGTAGGAGTAGATGCTTGAATAACCAAAGCAGCGTCTATTAAAAAACCGGAGAGTAAACTATTCACTTCCGTTTCATCATCCGTATCATCGAAAAATAAACACTCGGAATTAATTTGAGACATATTGTTTGTAGTGTGTGTTTTTGATAAAAAATGTATACGTGTGTGAAAATAGGAAAGAAGATGTTGGGTTTTATAGAAAATAATGGGATAAAATTTTTATTTTTATTTATAGGAAACGGCTTCATTTACTCGGTCTTCTACACGACCCAAACAATTGCAAAGGTTGGGGGGGACTAGTCTAGTTCGGTCGAGGTAATGGGACGACCAACCTTAGTTGCTTCCACATGAGACGACCGACCGAAGGTCGACCTTACCATTACATTGGGGTTGGAGAACCCAAACATGAAGTTATAATAAAGGTATTTTTAAAAAAATCCACAAAAGATTTACAAAAAAAATCCACACATACACTTGTTATGCAAATATTGGTGATGAAAATGATGAAAGAGAAAAAACATACAAAATTATTGGTCCAACTCACATGCTATTTCATTGTGTGGATAATTTTTTGTAAAATTTTGGTGGATGTAACATTTCTCTTTTTAAAAAGGCGTGTCCGAGAGGTTTAACACAAATCATTTAAAATAATAGTAATGAGGTAACTAAAACATTTCTACGTCGTTTAAACAATCTTGCTATATTTCAGGTGCATTATTGTATTTAACATAATCAACCAGTTAAGTAAGAATACTACAAAGTGAAAT
>BQNB010085247.1:1454-28523 GCA_026074375.1 Tanacetum coccineum | reverse complement strand
TTATTTTACAATCATATCAATCCTTTTCAATCATTATTTCATCATTACTTCATCATTTTACTTCACTTGTACGTAAAACATATCCTAGAAACACTAAATATACCTAATTGGTTCATTTAACCCGTTTACTTGTGTTAAACCATTCTAATCCCAAATAACCAACCAAGGGACATTATATACTCATAAAATGAGTTTAAAAATCATTATCTATCATTAACTTGGCAAAGTATAAGAAATCAAAGCCTAGAAAACCCTAACGAATCCAGAAAACCCTAATTGTGACTTTGACCCATTTTTTGACCCGTTTTCTCAATTTCAACCCATTATAACTTAACATAAAATAAGTTTACAAATCATCATCTATCATTTACTTGGCAATGTACAAGAAATTAAAGCTTAGAAAACCTTAACAAATCCAGAAAACCCTAATTATACCCTAATTGTGATTTTGACCCGTTTTCTCAATTTCAACCCATTATAACTTAAACCAATAACCAAACTTCATTGATAATACTTTATTTGCTAATTACTTTAATCCCAGACCTTAACAACCTATTTCATCATTTGTTAATCATTTATAACACAATGTACCTTGTTAAAACCTTTGAAGAACCCGTCAAACCTAAAATAGACCCGGTTTGCTTCTATGGCCATTTTAACCCCTCTAAATTGCTACCATATACAAATGACCACCCAAGAACTCTTCTATAAACCTTCAAGAAGCTTATAAGCACCTCTCTTCAAATATCTTCCATTTATATTGTTTAAAAATTGCACATGGTTCTTGTTCTTTCTTGTTACTAGCCGCGGCAAGCACTTGTATGTTCCAACACCTTCTAGTTAGTTTCTACCATGCATACTCATCATATAGACTCTCCACCTCATCTACTAGACCCTCCATGTGTCTCACATCAGATTACAAAGGTTCCTTAGTCACCTTGGTCTTGAACTAGTATAAATAGGAACCTAAATCATTCATTTTTCTTCATCCCCCACTCTCTTATCTCATACCCATTATAGAAGCAATCCTTTTCTCTATTAGATCCTAAGTGATCTTAAGAAGTCTCAAGTACAGAAAGGAAGCAAAAGAAACCAAGAAACGAAGCCCGGGAGTCGTTACTCTAGCCGTAAGAAGCCGAAAGTCCCGATTCTGACCCGTTTCCAGCCTAAGTTATTTTAAACTTGCGTTGCGTTAAAACTTCATATTTTAGTTTATTATAACTTATAAATGTCTATTGAAATGTTAAAATAAGCTTGCATGGCAATTTGGACATGTTTTGTAATTATAATCCATGCAAGGGGTATATATCGTAAATTTTAGAAACTTATAACTAAAAGGACTAAAAGTGTCATTTTATCAAAGTTATAACTATAGGGGTCTATTATAAACTATATGTTCTTCTATACATGAGTTTAAATGTGTATTTCATATCTTATAAACCTAGCATGCTGTAAATAATGTTTAATAACCTATTTATTGATTACTTCGCAGAGGAAAATTTGAATGTAAAATACCATAGCGTTTAAGCTAACGGGGCCTTTTTTTTTTTTGTTTTTTTGTTTTGTTTATTTTTTTGATTTTGCTTTTTTGTTTTTCTTTAGTTTTTGAGTTTGTTTTTTTTTTTTTTTTTTTTTTCTTTTTTTTTGTTTGTTTTTTTTTTTTTTTTTTTTTTTTTTATTTTGTTTTGGTGGCATCGAATGAAGTAATATTTTTTGATTGATTTTCTTATTTTTTGAAACCCTAATTCGACCCATTTTACTTCTACGCTTTAACGAATCGTTAAATTAAACTTGTGTTATGTTAAAAATTCATTATTTTAGTTTATTTTAACATATAATGTCTAATGAACATGTTTAAAATAAGCTGCCATGGAGAATATAGACAGGTGTTTTGTAATTATAATTCCATGCCAAGGGGTATATATCGTAACTTTCTGAAACTTATAACAAAAGGGCGCTTGAGTATGTCATTTTATCGAAGTTTTATAACTCCAAGGGATCTATTTTATGTCACTTTTAAAAGATCTTCAAGGTTTACATGGTATATCTTACAAGTATGAAGGACCAAAGTCGTAAAAAAAAAAAAAAAAAAAAAACAAAAAAAAAAAAAAAAAAAAAAAAAAAAAAAATCATAGGAGTAGATAATTAGAAAGAGAATATAAGATATGAGAGTTAAAGTGCATATATATTAGGACGCATCTAATAGACTGACCACTATAGATCGTCCTGATGAAAGAGAATCTGTGATAGATAGTATATGAATAGAAAGCTCGGATCTAGAGTAGTGAATGAGAGAGATAGATGAGAAGTATAGAGAGTGTATACTGAGAGAACATTATAAGATGGAGGATGAACATAGAAACGAGTGAATTAGTGAGTATATTAGATATAGTGATATGTGAAAATAATGAAGAGAGAGACAGATAGAAAGAATAGAGCTAGTAGTTATATAATGTGCTCTGATTAAGATGAGTATAGATAGATAATGAGAAGAGATAAATACTTGATTAGAGGAGAAGTATGTTGATAGGATATATGTGATAGATAGAATGATATATATAGTGAGGAATATAGAGAGATAGATGATATAGAAGAGTTTTATATAAGAATAGATGAAGAAGAATAGATAGATAGATAGGCGAGATAGAGTTATAATAGGAGAGACGAGTGGAAGAGTACAATGATAAGTAGGTGATCTACTTAAGAGAGAGTAGTACTAGTTGAGGAAAAGAGTGACGAGATGAGTGGTATGAAAGTCTAAGTATCCTCAGTCTGTATTTAGCTGATCGTGCTTGTATATAGAGAGAGAGACTAGTTAAATTCTCAGAGGAGAGTGAGATTTCCTTGCTAGGTAGGGAGATAAAGAAGTGAGACTGAACCAATGAGACTTAGAGCAGTTGGTAGCTGCAGCAGACACTCACTAGATTAGGTGTTGAGTTATCTGTGGATGCTTGTTGGCACTCTCGCGTAGAGAGGTGTGATGTAGCGTCGAAGATATGAAGTGTGTTTGGTAGTAGAGTGGTGTATGATGCGTTGTGTTGTAGAGAAGAAAGAGATGGAAGTAAAGACTGTTGAGTTGTTGGTGTGTGAGAGTACCGACGAGAAGTGTTGAGAATGTATGAGATAGGATGGGAGTAAATTTGTCTTGGCAAGTGCCTCTCGCTCGACATTGTTAGACAAGTTTCGCATGTATTGTGTTAGAGAGATCATGAGTGTGGCAAATGGTGAGTTGATAATTGAGGGTTTGTTATAGTGAGTTCGCAATATTGTGTGTGTGAAGAAGAAATGTAGATTGAGTATCCGTAGCAGGAGATTATCTAGAGCGCTGTGTATGTAGATAAGAGAATCAGAATGCAGTCTTTAGGATTAGTAGTGATAGAGTTAGAGAGAACTTATGTAAATGTTGTCAAGAGAGTATTTTGTGAAGGTGAGTAGGAGAGCTCGTTTTCGAGAGAATGAATGAGAGAAGTTATTTTGTTATCGAAGTAGCGCGCTAATGAGACATGGTGTACGTTGTGATGCATAGTGAAAAAGTGAGGTGTTATTTGGAGTCAAGATTTATCATATTGAATGGTTGTAGATGTGTGCTGTATAATGAAGATGTTGTAATGGCTCAAGTATACTCTAGAGTAAGATTTGTATATTTCAGATTTGTAGAGACTTGACTGTTAATATTAAAAAAAAGAAGATAGAAGAAAGAATGAGAAGTGTGAATAACAGGTATCTTTCGGCCGAGTTTTAGGAAAATAGAGAGTGACAGGAAAAGAAAAAAAAGAAAGAAATCATAATCCTATTCTAAAACTAATTGACTTAAACTATAATTCTACCTAGATTGCCTATATATACTAAACTAGAATCCCTAACCTCCCAATACCATTCGACCGGCCAAAGAAGGAGAAAGAAAGAAACAAATTTTTTTTGGTTAAATCTTAAGGTACGAATTCGATTTGTTAATTATATTTTGTTGTTAATTCTAGTAACTTAGTTATGATGGATTAGGCTTTAAACTTAGTTTTATAAATTAGGGTTTGTAATATCCAGAAATTTTAAGATATAATAATGTTAGTTTAAGCATTAGATTCATTTATCATTAGCGATTTGGATCATGCGTTAGGGCTTAGATCACCAGAACTAGTTATAAAATTCACTGCAGAAAGTTAGGCAGTTTTGTAACAAGCATAACTCGGTCATAAAAGATCAAATAAATAATTTACAATATACTGGATATAACCTCAGAGAGTCTACTTTCTAGAAAAGTCGTCCTCATAAGATTTTATGGTCGGAAAGTGGGTCAAATGGTAATTACAAAATCAATGTGTAAAACAGTGACGAATTTCAGTTTTGGTTTTGATTTTTCTAAAAATACTTAGACACTGCGTTAGAGGCTCTAAGTCACGTGAAAGTTAGTTCATGTATTGTGTGTGACCTCTTAAGTTTTGCTAAGGTCATAGTGGGGTCTAAGTTGGGTAATTAATTCCATACTTTTAGAAGGTCAGATTCTGGACGAATTTTAAACACTTTGGATTAATGAATTTCTAAGGGGTATTTATAAAAGGGTAGTGACTTTGGGAGAGATATGAGAGGTTCATAGCACATATATGTAGCATGACGAATTTTGGTTTGAATTATGGGAGTGTTTAGGTGGTGCGTTTAGGGCGCGCAAGTAAGAATAAAATTCTGCTTAAAACCAGAAAGTTTAAGGAATAGCATTTAAGTATAAATAAAATATGTAAGAATGGGTAAAGGTTTTAAATGATGATAGGACTATGATAGATAACCTAGGTATCCATCATAGTTGAGGTTACATCATATTGGGTTGAATGCCTAATTGATGGTAACTAATAATGTGTTTAATTATTTAGATTGTTCGTGATATTTTGTGAAGTTTGGTTAAATCTTTTTGGAAGCTAAGCATCAGGTAAGTTTCATAGCCCCTTTTTCTTATGTTTTATTAGGGTGAAAATGATGTTATGTGTTAAACTGTTTTAGTTTATGTGATTATTTGCTATGTGATTATTGTTTCGTGATTTGTTCGGTTGGGAGTGGTCTTTACTACTCAACTCAAACCAACTGAAGGGTTGAAATAATACCTACTGAACAAACAGTGTCAAGTGTTATTTATTTGGGATCGGGAGTACGCCTACTCAATAACAGTGATTTGGGATCGGGGAGTAACGCCTAACTCAATAATATGATTTGTGGATCGGAAGGGTACGCCTACCAGTATTGTAGGTCCAGGCCATAAGTATAAAGCTCTAGTTGTAACTTTTAGGTTGCTAAGTGACATATGGATCGGGTAACGTTCCTACCATCAATGTTGTAATGGATCAGGGGTAACGTTCTACCACCCAGTATGTGGATTGCATGTTAAGCAATAAGTTCATAATGTTGCATAAGTGTCCTATATTGTTTTGTTATATCACGTAAATGGTTTTGAAAGGTCATTAATGTGAGTCTTAAACCTTGACTCACACCAACCGTTGTGTGACGTTTTAAAAGCATCATTTTTCGGTGAGCATGATGGAAACTAGAGATTGAAGAAGTGGCTAGTAAAAGACCATAGGATGTCATGAAGACTTCTATTTCTTGTCCTTGAATTTTGCATGATTGATTTGATATTGTTGCCATGTCTTTCTATTGGCGAGAACTTTTGTTTCATCAATAAAAGACACCTTTTGGATTTTCGGTTTAGGTTTTGGTATGAGGTTATGACACTAATGTGACTTTGCTTTTACTTTAGCTTTCATTTTTAGTATTCTCACTGAGACACCAATGTTTTGTAATGAATTCATTCTTGTGTTAACCGCCTCGCTTTCCCCTTGCGGGGGTTGACAACATGTGCCTCACATCCTGCAGACCTTAAGTTAAGATAAGTTAGAAACTTTTCCATGCTATAGTTCATAAAACGGAGTCTTGTCTACCTTCTGTTGAACCATATTGAGAAGCGTGCAACAGACTCAGAGCATAAACCCAAAAGGATAACGATTAAGTTGATAAGACTCATCATTAGATCGAACCAATTTAACAAGGTACATTTACGCCTCTCGACAAGCACCATTTGTGTGGTTGTAAGGAGGTGTAAGTTGTTGAACAATTCCATAAGCCTTTAGATAGTCTTTAAATTCTTGACTAATATATTCACCACCACGATCTGATCGTATGGCCTTAATAGTCTTTCCGAGTTGATTTTCAACTTCATTCTTGAATACCTTAAATGTTTCAAAGACTTCATGTTTATGCTTAAGTAAATAAACATAACCATAACGACTATAATCATTAAGTAAAGGTAATGAAGTAACTAGCACCTTTCTTTGACACATTCTAAGTGGACACAAACATCAGTATAATTAATCCAAGTACATCTTTAACTTTCTTAGTTTTTATGTGAAAAAGGTTTCTTAGTCATCTACTAGATATACAAATACGACATTGATCAAACGGGGTTCATATCCGTAGGTTTTTAAAAGTCCATCATGTTGCAACTTTTCAATAACGATTCTTTTTTATAAGTGCAAGACGACAATAGCCTAAGAGAAAGAAGAAACCAAATTAGGTTTGGTTCTCTTATTGCTAATGAGAATACTTGAATAACGATTGGTAAAGTAGAATCACGCATATACAATTTCCATAAATACCATTAACTGTAATAGCATGTAAAATAAATCATAATATTCATTGAAACTGATAATCCGAAATCCGCAAAACAATAGGTAAAACCCTTATTAACCAAACGAGAAACTGAAACAACACCCCTATTAATAGAAGGTGCATAATGACAATTGTCTAAAACAATAATTAAAAAATTTAGTAAAACTACGTCAAAACTATCCAATAGCTTCCACTTCCGCGCCGCACACTATTGCCCACTACAAGTAGAGACTAACCACGCTTTAGCTCTTTACTCCTCTACATCCCATGTTTGTGTTTACAAAAAGTGAGGTACCTACAACCATGTCATTACCGAGGACTTTTTAGGAAATGCAAATAATTCAAAATATATCAAAATACTAAAGACTGGATGCAACATTTTGACCTCCAGTTTTCTTCTTTTTCATCAACTCAGCTAGATACACAGGACATTTCCTTTTCCAATGTCCTTCCTCTTTGTAGTGGTGACATTTTCCATCTTTTGCCGGACGCTCTTTCTTGTAAGGATTGAGCTATTTAGGTTTAGTAAGTTAAGGAGTTTTTTAAGACCCTTACCTTTACTCTTCCCTATTTATTTTAGCCTTACCTTCGGTTTAGTTCTTTTGGACTCTACCACTTGAATCGCCATCACATGGTGGTGTAGAGGAAGCACCAACAATTTGCTGTTTTTCTTTTTCCTCTTAATGCTTTTTACTCAAATTCGATAAGCAAGAATGCACTTCACTTATTGTCTTCTCATTGATTACATATTGTTATTGCACAAAAGCTTGAAATTCATTTTAAATGAAATCAAGATTAAAACTGATAGACACTTTATCATGGAAAAGCATAGTTGAAGTGTAGCCAATTGATCCCCAGATAGCTTTCATCAATAGAGCTGCCGCTAACGGATTGTCCCTTCAGCCTGATTACATGAATGAAACATTCACCAACTCTTAGAGTTCAACACCCGGAGGTTTTTCATACATCTTTTGGAGCTGAGTAATCATCTCTTGAGGAGATTTGTTTTCAAATTGCTGATAGAGGTTTGGAGACATGGTTCCAAGCTTCAAACAAGCAACTTTATTGTGACGATCAAAAAGAGCATTCTAATCAGCAAGAGCTTGATTATCACACTTGCGACATGGTGCACGGTGCAAGGGTTGTTTCAAAAACATCCTAAAAATTTAGAACGGCACAACAAGTTTGAGCGCACGCAACCACTCATTAAAATTTGGTCCCTGTAAGGTGATGCTTCTTACATTGAACCTAAAGCCGAACTGTTTATTTTGGTTTGGCATTGTGAGTGCCATCTACAAATAAACAAAAGTTCCACATAATATTTCTATAATACTTCTTTAAAAGAAAAGTAAATACCCATGCTTCGAAAATAAAGCAACAATTTTCGATAAGCTAGGAACCACCTTGACATAACCACCACTCGCATCAGTTGATCTGCTAGTGATGATGATTAATCAAAGGTAATTTAACATTTATAATTGCATCTAATACAACTCCTACATATGGGACTCTACTTTATGGTACATCACATGTAACATTCAAACTGTAAAAAGTGAGCATGTTATATCCCATCATAATGCCACAGTATAAGGTCTCACCTATCTTAAACTTGATTAAGTCGGTCTAAACAAAAACTGGGATTATATAACACTTAACGTCTCACTAATAAGTTATTATATCACCTTAGGTTACCAAACCATGAATAGGTCTCCCTAATCAGGAAGAGTAATGTAAGTGTTTTTTCTTTTTGATGGCATAAAGACCTTGGTTTTGAAGGGTATAGATTTTTTTATCGCGTCAAACCATGTACAAAGAGCATGCAACCATCTTTTGTATCATGAATTTTATAAAACAATAATATCTTATAAAAACACCTTAGGACTAAAATTGCTAGTCTAAAATCATGAAGAATTTTATACCAGGAATGTAAGCCGAATCCCCACTTTTGACTTTTGCTATATAATCCATAATAAATCTAATTTCGATAAATATTAGTCATGTTTATATTTGTTTTTCGAAAAACCCTTTGCTTTGATGTACAATACATAACAATTTATCAAAAGCAAACAAATAAACATAAACAACTTAAAACTTATATCTGATTAACACATTAATCACATACACATGCATACCAATTGATGATAACCTAACATCTAGTGATTAAAATTAAAAACACATAAGCATGAAAACGTCAAAACAAGTTTAATTTTACTTCAGGCACATTAGAGTGCAGCGTAGAGTCTTCCACCTAGCTCAAAACTACAAATTGTAGATCTACAAAGTCGTGGACCACGCCACAAACTTTCAAATTTTTTCAGATTCAGATAATTCATAATAATTTTTATTAACTAACAGGTGTCATAACACTACGAAAAACGTAAAATTCAACTAATACACATCAAGATCTGATTTTTATCATCAATTATGCATGTTTAACACTTAACAATTATTAAATACATCATAATAATATATCACATGTTCATCATCAAGTAAACTTGCAAGATTCACCATGGATCCTCATCAAATGAAATTTAATATAGCGAGAAAGATTCATATTAACAATTATACAATACCGATTATTAACAATTAATCTAACGATATCCATCAAATACAAATGCATACACTAGGTTTTGTCTAATTAATTTTATTACCCTATTAGGGTTTAATGAACACAAGATTCATCAAATAAAAATTAAGACAACATCCAAAACCCAAGCAATTTTTACGTTCATGATAACAAATTATGTAATTTTATAGATCTATAAGACCGAACTTCTGTGACCCAACTGCTGCTGGAATTAGTAACATTAAGATCATATTAACTATAAAAAAATACGAGCACAGCAGCGGAAGACTAGCACAGATCATTCCACATAGTCATATAATTAAACATAATCATAAATAAAAAAGTGTACTTTTAGCAAATCTTAATTAAAAATCAAGAACCATATAAGATCAAAGTAGAATCTCTCTTGGCGTCTACACACTTGTTAGCTATTCAATTAGAATGCTAGTTCTTTATAAACGATAAGCATAACTAACTTACTTTAAAAAGTTGATTAATCAAATCGGTTTCCTACGTTTGGGGTAGTCGATTGACTCAACACGAGAGAAGGAAAAGAGAAAAGAAAGTTCTGCTTTTAGGTTTCACCTAAAGATATATCAAAACAATGAGTCTTGATTTGTTTATATAGGCATAAGGAATTTGTTATAAGGAAACAAATTCCACCATCCTCTTGGTAGGTATAAACCGGCCCCAAAAAAAAATAAAACACGAAGACCCATAACCCAAAATAAAACTTCCCTTTTTTCATTATTTAACATTAAGTCCTTTATGTTAACATTTAACGACCATTAAATAAATTCCGTTAAGTAACTAATTAATTAATTAACGATCGTTATCTTATTATTTACACAATTAATATAAATTACTTAATAATATTTATAGAATCCAAAAAACGCGATCTGTGCGTCTCATAGGCCCGAGTCGCATTCCAGAACATATATTATTCTGTTGTACATTTCTTTGCAGTTCAAGTACTTTTTGGTGTACAATATGTGACGCGAACTAACTAAGTATACAATTGCATATATTAATACAATGGCATGTCGAATGTGCTAATTTGCCAGGAAGATTTAAGCGCGCAGATTCATGAAAGAACTTAGCATACTTCATTCGGAATAGCATTCATCTCAGTTACAGTGATGTTTTGTAAGGTGGCGTCGCAAAAGGAAACTCTATGGGATCTATGCAATGCTTGTATTATGGTATACACATAAGTGTTTAACCGCTAAGGTGTCCGAGAATCCCCGATTAATGCGATGTCAGAAATGTTAGATTTACAGCATCATATGAAAATCCACCAAATGACTATGGATACCATATATTATGGCAACTTGGGGTACGTTCCACCGCCTAAACGTTGCTATCAACACTCTAATCACTACAAGAAAAAAGGGTTTTAATGACGAATGAAAAATCGTCACTAATAGTAGAAAATTCGTAACTAAACCATCTTAATGACGAAAATCAACGCCGTCACTTGTCGTCACAATAGCTCCATCATATTTTTTTTTGTGATAAATTGAATTTGACACTAAATAAGTGACGAACTAAAGTCGTCACTTAAGGGTGTGTGACAACCCATTTCTTTACTTAATTTCATCACTAAAGTGGCTAAAATCGTCACGTATTTGAGAGATGAAATACGTACGAATAGAAGGCGTCACTTTTGGGTGAACCTAACGAGAACTAACGAACTTAACTATCGCAAATTGTGACGAACATACGTCGTCACTTTCCCTAATCCCTATATTTGCTGCAATTTTTTCAATATGCGTATATTGTAGATCGAAAAGACAGAAACGGTATAAAAGATATAAATGTCCATATTCATCAATGATAAGAAATTACTTGATCCATACGTCCAACAATTATTCGATTTATAGCATATGTTTTCAACAAGGTATAAAGATATAATCAAGCATGTAAGAGAATCCTCAAGTGATAATCTATATCATGCATTTAAACTTCCAACTAAAAATAAAAATAAACATGAGCTTCATCCAAACTTCTACAGGCCATCATCTTGAGCTTCATCCAAACTTCTACAGGCCATCATCTTGAGCTTCATCATAATCTTCATAATCTTTGTTATCATAATCCTCCTATATAAAATAATAATTTCAAAGCACATGATTTATATTATCCCAGAAATCTGAAAGATAGACACTTACATCATCTTATAGTTAGCTATGTATACCAAAGTAAAAGGGGAAACACTTTTTCTGTAGAAGGAGCAGAAATTACGCTGAAGCAAAGAAGGAGAAGAAATTAAGGGAGGAGGAAGAGAGGAGGAAGAAGAAATCTAATGGTGAACCAGAAGAGACACTACCACTACGGCAGCCTCGTTGGTCTGAGGAACCATAAGAGACAACTACCACCAGGGTAGAAGTAAAGGGGTGAAAAACTGCACAAGTATGTAATCAGAACAGACTATCGTAACATGACCCGCGAAGAAGTCAAGCTGGACATGTTATTTAGAAAGGTTTACAAGAAGAAAGAAGCAGTAGCAGCAGAAGCAACCGCAACATCTACTATTACTTCTTGAACCTTATTAACTAGTACTACTACTACTCTGGTCTTTTAATTTAATCCTTGTCACCTATCTATATGTACGTATGTTGTGTATGGCTTAATGAATGAATTATCATATTACTAGCCTTTTTCATCTTGTTGTTGTTTATTTTGCACCCCCTATCTTGTATTTATATCCTGCTGGTTTGTTTGATGATAGGTTAAGATAAAACACTTTTTATGTATTTTCCGTGTATGATAAAACATAAAATAGGTTCTATAATCGAGTGGTAAGTGGAGACATCTGCTTCTACTTCTGATGGATGTTGTCAGAGTCTAAGACAGACTAACACCTATAATTAACTATAGTGAACAAAAACTTTCATATTGCTATTTAAACATTCTCATATGAGTAAAACTAAATTTACATGTTTTCGGCTTGGACTTGAGATTTGAGAAGAGTCTTATATCTAAAAAAGGAAAACAAATGACTAAAAAACGCTCATAAACTTCCCACATAGTTTCTTCCATAGTGGGGTAGTGATGATTGACCTATTGAGTAAACTAGATGCCATTATTTTTCGATAACAAGGAAGGCACATCTTAAATTCATATATAAGGTTGTAGAATATCATTCTTTAGGGCACATCTTAAATCCTTACAGTTGATAACTTAAAAGAATTGACCTCAGAAATGATAAAACAAAAAGCCAGATGATATGAACTTACATGTTCTGGAGATTGCCATGCAGTGAAGTGCTTCAATAGATAATCCACTTTTTTTGTAAGGCTGACATGATCCTTTTGTAGTTTGAGATGGTTTTCCTTCAATTCCAAATGATCTTTCTCCAACTGCTTTGACTTTTCCTTTTCTGAATTAAGATCCATTCTTAAACTTTCAGTCTCAAAAACATGCTTGGTAGAAGCTGACCGTCCCCTTATATGTCCTGGAATATGACCCAGTTTTTCTATGCAAATCTCAGCCGGTGTACATGAAGAACTAGCTTCCTCATTTTGTAAATCAAGCTGCATAATAAAAGAGCAGTCATTATAACAACCTAGGCATTAAGATGAATATAAAGAATTTAGTGCCAAAGATGCAACAGTAGAGAAAATACCCAAATCTTATTGGCCTTATCATTGATCATTGCTTTCTTTTTCTTTGAATAGTGAGCTATCTTGTACCCTCCAATCGCCGTTACTTCTTTTCCTCGTTTCTTTTTCTGTTTCAAATGATAATCAACAATTATGACCAAAGCAAATAATACCTTTTTAAATTGCACTAGTATTTCTACATCCTTAATTTGTAACTAACTTCGTGAATTCTCCTTGCAACTGACTTCGTGCCAACAGTAGGTGGGACCTCATTACAAGCTCTGTTTTGCTTATTTGTAGCGCTTATTTTCTGCGAGATTAAAAGTAGAAGAACGGGTTATTCAATTTAATATGTCAACATTAACATATTACTACATAAACAAGTCCAAATATCAAAGGAGGAATCTGAAATAACAGCAAATACAGTAGATATGAGATTGTATCAAATATAAGCATGCAAAATGGTTGACCAACTCTAAGCACATCATGTTAAACATTTGAGTAACTAATTTACTACTTCGCCAATGGTCAAACTGTAAGACTTGATCTCATTCTAATATTATGTCATCTTTTCTTTTGTTTCAGACCATACCTTTTCTAGTTGGATGTCCAGCAGATAAGGATATGTTGAGGAATCAGTAACAAGTATACCGACTTATACACTTCCAATCCATCTTTTTGTAAAGGCTTATAAGATGAATAAGTATGACTGTAGCCACAACTGATTTACAACTGACTTCACTTCCAATCCATTTTTCGGGTGGACCTGAGATCTTTGCTTCATAGGGTAAATGGATCAAAAGATGAGTTATAATGTCGAAGAACGAAGGAGGAAACATCCTTTCCAGTTTACACAAAATGACAATAATTTTCTCTTTTAGTTTCTCAAGGATATCTAGGTGCATATTCCGTGAGCATATTATCCTGATAAACTCACTTAGTTCATATATCAGAAGCGAACCTCCTTTGTTAAGGAACCCCTAATTAATAAAGGTAAAACTCGTTGAATGAAAACATAAAAGTCATGACTTTTCATCTGTGACATTTGAAGTTCTCCATCTTTTACGCACCTAGATATATTTGAGGCAAGTCCATTCGGGAATTTGAGTGACATGAGCAAGTTTGAATCGTGTGTTTCCTCGTCTTTGTCAAATGGTAGCTAAGTCATTAGGAAATTACTGACGATTCATCACCTCGTCGTATAGATGTAAGCTTTTCTTCAAACCCTCGATCCATTAGATCTTGACGAGATTTTCCATGTGTCTTTGTAGTCTTTTCCCTTTTATGTTGAATAATGTCCTCGTTAGACTTTCTGTCACATTCTTAACGACATGTATGATATCGATGTTGTGTCTCACTTTTAGTTTAGACCTGTACGGAAGATTAAAAAACACACTTTTCTTGTTCCATCCTTTTGTTCCTTCTAAATACTACGCTTCGCTTTGTTAACCATGTAATGCAGAACACCATAGACATTCAAATATCATGCAAAACTTCATCTCCAGATTTAGGTGCAATCGGAGCCCGATTATCAACTAACCCGTCAAAATTCGTTTTATCCTTTCGCCATTTATGTGACAATGGTAAAAATCTTCGATGTCCCGTGTAACATACCTTTCTACTCCATTTCAAATAATGAGATGAAGTTTCATCCATACACGTTGGACAAGCATTGTAACCCTTGACGCTCCAACCAGAAAGCATACCATACGCCAGAAAATCATTTATCGTCCACAACAACGCCGCACGTCAATGATAAAATCCTCTTTTCTTTAGTACATCAATAAGCATCGACACCCTCCGCCGACCAATCTAAGTTCATCATCAGAGGTTCCATAATAAAACATCAATATTAACAGGTGTCTAGACCCGATCTACATGACAAGAGAAGATGAACATGTCTGGGTTCCTTCATGCTTTCCACGGAGGTATAGTGTTCCATCTTCATAGCCCATATATCATATTCTCCCTTTTTGAGAATAGGCAGCTTTATTGTTGAGACTGTATGAGGAGTTTGTTGTGTTGGTGTTTGTTGTGTTGCTGGTGGAGGTGGTGGTGGTGGATTCTCATCTTGTGTTTCAGACATGTTTAGATTTGTTGGTTGGAGATGAATAACTGGTTTTTAACTGTTCTTCTTGTTCAGAGTTTCTCAAAGCTCTGATACCACTTGAAGGTCCTGATAAACTGAATGGATCTTTGCAGCCTATAAAGGATGATAGCCAAGATGTATAAATACAAACGACTATGTAGAAACAATGACTATGGATACTATGTGTTAATGCGGAATCTTAACACAAGTACTAAGAAGAACAATGAACAACTGAATAACAACTTTATTAAAGTGTTCTTGAGGATTACAGATTGCTAACTATGATATATGATTTGCTAAACTTCTGTGTTCATATATATTCAACACCCGTGTCTAACTATGCCAAAGGTGATCCTTTTATATACTAAGGATAACCCTAAAAGGCTTACAAATCTTTTTCTAAAATATCTCATAAATATCTTTTAAATATCTTCTCAACGGTACTAACTAACTTTCTACTAACGGTACTAACTAACTAACAGTACTTAATACTTTGTACTGTCGGTACTAAGTATAACTGTCGGTACTAACTATTTGTACTGTCGGTACTAAGTTAAGAAAACATTAATCCTAACAATCCTCCCTTAAACATGAATGTTAAACTATTTTAACTTCATGTTTCTTCAATCCTTTAAGCTTCTTTTAACGCACAGAGGATGTATCCAAACATTCTTTATCATTTCTTAATCTTGTACACTCTATCCTTCTTTAGCAGCAACCTTGTCTTTTCAGCAATTCAGCAACATCTTTTCAGCTACTCAGCAACATCTTGTTACCTACAATCCAACTAAGTTGGCTTTGTAGTTTTTGGCAAACTACCAGCCATTAACGGATTTGATGTTCCTTTACCAGTAGCCGTTTGCTCTGGGATAGATAACTCTTCATCTAAGAATATGGTGAGTTAATTACCATACAGTTTTTGGTAAACTGTCAACCATCAACGGATTTGATTTGTCTTTACCAAATACCGTTTGTGTTTGGACTAGCCAATGCTTCATTGTCATAACATGGTGCATTGATAAACCATATAGTTTTTAGCAAACTATCAGCTATCAACAGATTTGAGTAGTCTTTACCAAGAACTGTTTGATCTTGGACTAGCCAACTCTTCACCAAGAAGCAAGGTGAGTTGATTACCCTACAATTTTTGGTAAATTGTAAACCATAAACGGATTTGAGAAGTCTTTACCTCAAGCCGTTTGCTTGTGGACTAGCCAATTCTTATGCCTGTTAAGCATGGTGAATTGATAACCATTTGTTGTGTGGTGGTTAGCCAACACTCAATCCCTTCTCACTTCCATCAGTCTTATTCTTTAGATTCTAAATCAGCAAGTACCTTCTTGATAAATCATATCAATTCCAATGCCATAGTACTTTCTTCTTCAGACTCTAATTTTAGCTTTAGCATTTGCACCAGTATTTCCTTTTTCAAAGGATACTTCTTCTCTATTAGCATGTGAATGACTAATCCTTCATCAGTCATCAAAGTGTGTACCCCTGAAGAACTGTGCAGCTTCCAACTGACTATATTCCATTCATGCTGTGAGTTCCAAAACTCATCTTGTTCATCTGGATTGAACATAACTATCAAATCTCCCCAAAGAACTTTATCAAAACCTTCAGGAATCTTGTCTTGATATATGTCCATCACAAGTTTATATACATCATCTAAGTCTTCTCTGTCAAACACTGAAAGCACTCTCATCAATGTACTAAAGTATCTCTTTTGACCATTACTTCTTGTTACCACATTCAAATTTATTTCTTCTGATCTTTTAGTTTCATCAAGCTGTGGTTTAGTGCCAAAATTCTGAGTCTTCCAGTCAATGATTGGATACTTTTTGTTAAGAATTTCATAGTCTACTTCCTTGTCCTCATCTGGAGCTATTGTCAAACACAATCTTAGCTCATCATTTTCTTTTTCAGTGTCAGATGGGTCATCTTGAGAAGTATCTTGTTTGAATCTTCTTTTTCTCGACTTCATCTTTTTCCTTGTACCCAGCTTTCTCTTTCTTGTGTTCTCTTCTCCTTTATCTTCTTCCTTGACTTCTTGTTTAGATTCCTGCTTGATCTCTTCAACTTTGGAGGAATCTTTCTTATTCATTCTTTTGATTAGGCTTTCATCTTCAACAGACCCAATAGCAATGAAATCTTCATCTGACCTTTTTATCTTTTCATACATTGCTTGTATGTCTTCAAACTCCTTACTCTTCAACTCAGAATGTTGAAGTGCCCCACATGCTTTAAGTAGGTCAGCATCTGTTTCTTAATGATTCTGGTTGAGAGGGTCTGTTTTGATGCCTCTAGCGTTTGTCGAGCAAGGAATTTTCTTTGAGCAGCAATTGTATCATGAAGGAACTTTGCTCTTTCTTCTATTGTGAACCTTTTACCTCCCTTTTCCCCTTTTTTCTTGCTCTTTGAAGATTCTCAGGCAAGAATTCTGTCGGCCTCAAGTCTTGCCTTATATATCATCAAAGTTTTAATGAGACTTCATTTGTTTGCTTTTTCTTCAGGCAATCTTGTTTCTTTTCTTCTTCTTACTGGCTTTCCATTCTTCTTGGGAATGGTCCTACCATTTCTCATCACTCTCAAGCTGTTTGAATTTCTTCACAGCTTTGAGGAATATCATCATCTTCACACTTCAGAGTCATCCCCTCTTCAATCTTTCTTCATTTTTCCCTTTTCCTTTTGGATCAATCTTGAAAGGCCTTTAAATGTGAAAGGATGATCTTGTAGAAGGAGGGGAGCCTAGGTCTATCAATTTCCTTCAAACATCCCTTCACATCATCAACTCTACACCTTTTCTCTTTCTTTTAGAAGCAGCTTTGGCTTGACTCATGTTGAGGAGAAGTGTAGCTATTGTTTCATCATCACCAAATATCATAGAAGTGGGTGTTTGAGTGGATGTTTGAGAGGCTTGTGAAGTAATTTCTTCCTTAGTTTGATCTTCAGTACCTTTTATTTGCCTAGCAGTACTTTCAACTTTCTCTTCAGATACTCTCTTTGCTCTTCGTACCTTCAAAAGCGCGCTTCAGTAAACCCTTTTGTGTGTCTTCAACCTCTTTAACTTGTTCATCAATGTCGAACTTTGGATCTGTCAGACCTAACTATTGGTCAGTCATACAACTTTCGCAAAGTCGTACTAACTCCTTCCTTGTCAGTAGAACTACATCTTCAGTACTAAGTCTTATCTTCATCAAACGCCGCTTGTCCTTCCACACAATTTCTCTTGTCCTCCCTTGACTTTGGAGCATTTTCTGTTCCATGTGATCAATTTTATCTTACAGTGCTTTACATCAAACAGGAGGATCTCTTTGAACGATGATTCTCCTTTTGGGCTTTTCTTCCCCCTTGTTTGGATACAGACCTTTTGTGCACCCTATTTCTTTAGAAGCTCTTCCTTAGGAATCTTTGCTGCAATGAGACACTCTTCAGATATGCTTTATGATGTTTGATGACAGGTTTAGCTTGCATCTTGAGCTTTGTGATCTTAGCCTTCAAGAGTTTAATTTCCTTGGCTTGATCTGAAACCTGTTTACATAAAGAGATACAAAGAGCAGAGACATTTGAGATCAAGTCCATCCTCATTCCCTGAAGGGATGTATCTTTTTGGATGAATGATTCCAAGATTCTCACCAGTAGTTCTGGGATCGAATCAGTAACATAGGAGTGGGTGAAGGTTTTGGTGAAGGTCTGGGGAAGGACATTGGGAAGGTCAGTTGTTGCTCAAAAGGTAACCTCCACTTGGTTGAAGCAAAGATGAGTCAGGCAGTGACGCATTGGACTTCACTAGTGGAGCAGGAGAGGGTGATGGTTTTCATAGAGATAGTCGTTCTTTTCGTGAGGAAGCACCCTCATCTGAGTGGTTGACCAATATAGTATCAAACAAAGGGGAACTTTGCCTGAGAAAACGTTTGCCCTTCTTAATCATAAAGAAAAACTTTACTAGTTAAACTATTTACAGGAAAGTGATCTAAAGGTAAAGATAATATAGCTAATTATCTACCTAAAAATATAGAATAAAACGAGGATAACATTACAAAACGTCTTTCTTAGCCTCTAGATGCTAAGCATAACATCAAAAATTAATTTTTGGAACAAAAATTTATACATTGATAAGTTGTTAAACAAATTACACTTGGCCAATATTGTAGGAAGTTTGAGATCCAAGAGTACTTTTAGAACTTAAACAATGATTAATTGTGTGAAATAAAAACCTCCATTAGGGTGAAAACAAAGCTTTATTAAATGTTAACACAGTTAAATCCCCTTCATATCCCATAAGGCGAGAAAGCATCAAAAGATAGCTTGATTTGGTAATGAGTCCATCCCCATCCATCATCATCAAAAATAATGATCAGTTCGAATTGATGCTTCAGAGATAGACACAAAACTTGCCAGCTACTTTGGCAGTTATGTGCCTAACATTGTTGATTGTTTTGGACTGAAGGCAACGTCCCAAACGGTTCAACGAATGTGGTCGGAAACAACAGGACTTACATGAGCGCAAATGAAAATATAACTTTCTCCGAAGAAAAATCAATGACTTCATGAAACTCAACATTCCCTTCATCCTTGGCCAAAGTAGGACGATCATGTTGGGTGCTTGTAGGAACAGGAACGCAAGAGCAGCCATGTTTTGCTTAGAAGGAGAGAATCTCGTAAGGAGAATAGGGCTTGTAAAGAAGAATTCAGTTAGAGAGATGGCGTGAGTAGTGTGCAATTGAATGATTCTTATCGGTAGGAGACCTAATTTTAAAGAGAAAAAAAAAAAAAAAAAAAGAAAAATAACGGTTTTTACCAAGTTACAACTTTGTAACCTCTTGGCGGTAATTTTTTCCCAATTCTCTTTAGCGGTACAAACTGGGGCCCACGTTTATAAAACTTTCATGGTCGTACTAACGTTTGTACAAAGAAGAATGAACAAGTAAGTATCAGGAATGCTTAGCACCACAGTAACCTTCTCAAGGCTCTCTAATCTTCTAACATTGACAAGCATCCACTTCTAGTTAATAGTATCCATACACAAAAAAATTTCATACAAACTATACTACTATATACAACACTAACTAGTTGCTAATATTTCTACTAATAGTAGTACTTACTTCTAGGGAATAAGTTTTAAATCAAGCATACTAATCTCTAATTATGAAATTGTTTGCTTGAGATGCTTTACTTCCCTCGTCATATCCATACTCACCAATTTACCTGGCACACATCGCTCCATTGTTACGCATCCCCCGTTGTTTGTCAAACAATGACATAACATGGGTTCTCTTGGTGGGTCGAACCACACCAGCAAATACTCTTTGGATGGTCTATATAATCTCATGTCTTCAAAATGCTTCACAAGAGAATTCTTACTCTGAATCCAAGCATGAACAACTTGAGCAATCTTCTTACTCTTGAACAACGGCCAACTCTTTCTGGTAATGCAAACATGAGATTTCCAAACTGCTTCAGAAATCGCAAAGTTCACAAACGTATACCCGACATTCAGACAATGCTTAACATCAGTTGGTAGAAAGGTGGAGCATAAGGATTTAGGGGTTTCTTGGAACAAGTTTGATTTGCCATGGTGTGTTTTACCTCTTTCATCCACAGATGACCCACTAAAAGTAAAAAAGTTCACGTTGAGTAGTGTTGCAAAAGTTAGATGTGTGTGTGTGTTTTGGGGTGAAACTATGCATGTGAGAGAGATGATATGTTCAGGAGATGAGAGGTTTTATAGACAATACTTCATATTGCCTCCCTTTAACCACACACAAGCTTGATCTACTAACCAAGGCATTTGATTTAGCCGATTTGAGTTCTTGGTTTGATTTCAATTAGATGCGCGCAATCCATAAGAGCTACATGGTTAAAGGAGGCATTATCCTCATATGTCTATATCCCCTCAGCACTGAACATATCATCTCTCTCAACGGGGGGGGGGACGGGGTGGGGGGGCATGAGGGGGGGGGTTGTCACCCCAAAACACACAACACACATCTAAGTATGATCACTACTCAACGTGAACATTTTCTTACTTTTATGGTCATCTGTGGATGTAAGAGGTAAAATCACACCCATGGCAATCAAACTTGGTCCCAGTGAACCCCAATTCCTTATGCGCGGGGGGGGGGCGACGCTTTGCGACCGAACTGAGGGGTTAGCTTTGTACTGTAGGGAGTCGGTATACGTTTGTGAACTTTGCGATTTCGAAGCTTTTGGAAATCTCCATGTTTGCATTACCAGAAAGAGTTGGCCGTTGTTCAAGAGTAAGAAGATTGCTCAAGTTTGTTTCAGGCTTGGCAGTCAGAGTAGAATTCCTTTGAAGCATTTTGAAGACATAGATTCTTAGCGCGCGCGAGCCAAAGAGTATTTGCTGGTGAGTGTGAGTCGACCCCCCAAGAGACAGTCTATGCATGTTTGACAACAAAGGGGATGCGAGCACAATGGAGCGATGTGAGATAGTGCCAGGGAGCGCGATACAGAGAGTATGGTTATAGACGAGGGAAGTATGCATCTCACAGCACACAATTTTCAGCTTCGACT
Source organism: Tanacetum coccineum (assembly GCA_026074375.1). Taxonomy (NCBI): domain Eukaryota; kingdom Viridiplantae; phylum Streptophyta; class Magnoliopsida; order Asterales; family Asteraceae; genus Tanacetum; species Tanacetum coccineum. The sequence goes on along the minus strand of BQNB010085247.1, from coordinate 7,078 downwards.
CATTTATCGTGACTGTAAGCTTATTAACCCTACATCCCTAAAGTAAGTACTACTATTAGTAGAAATATAGCAACTAGGTTATTTGTAAGTGTATAGTTTGTATGAAATTTTTTGGTGTATTTACATATTAACTAGAAGTGATCATGTCAAGGCTTTAAGAAGATTTTTTAAAGAGAAGAGTCTTTGAAGAAGAGGTACGATGGGAGGCGTAGAGCATTCCTGCTACCTGAGCGCGGCGAGAGGTTTCATTCTTTCTTTGGACAAAGTTAGTACCGACCATGCAAAGTTAGTACCGCTAGGCAAAGTTTGTACCGCTAAAGAGACATTGGAGAAAAATACCGCCAAGGGTACAAAGTGTAAATTGAACGTTGTTTCTTTAAAATTAGTCTCCTAAACCTAGACAGTATATCCATCACAATAGCAGCACTTTACAGTCAAGGCACAACTCTAAATCTCTCTAACTGACATTCTTCTTTACAAGCCCTAATCTCTCTTACCGACGATCTCTCTCTTCTAAGCAACATGGCTGCTCTTGAGTCCTGTCCTAAGCACAACATGATCGCATACTTGGAAAAGACTGAAGGGAATGTTGAGTTTCATGAAGTCATTGATTTTCTTCGGAGAAGTTATATTTATCATGCGCTCACTGTAAGTCCTGTTGTTTCGACCACATTCGTTGAACAGTTTTGGACGTCTGCTAAGTCCAAAACAATCAACAATGTTAGGCACATAACTGCCAAAGTAGCTGGCAAGTTTGTGTCTATCTCTGAGGCATCAATCCGAACTGATCTTATTTTTGATGATGCTGATGGGATAGACTCATTACCAAATCAAGCTATCTTTGATGCTATTCAGCTTATGGGATATGAAGGGGATTTAACTGTGTTAACATTTAATAAAGCTTTGTTTTCACCCCAATGGAGGTTTTTATTTCACACAATTAATCATTGTTTAAGTTCCAAAAGTACCTCTTGGGATCAAATTCCTACAAATATTGCCACAGCTGTAATTTGTTTAACAACTAATCAAAAGTATAATTTTTCCAAATTAATTTTTGATGGTATGCTTAGACATCTAGAGGCTAAGAAGAAGTTTGTAATGTATCCTCGTTTTATTTCTATATTTTTAGGTAGAAAATTAGCTAATATATCTGTACCTTTAGATCACTTTCCTGTAAATAGTTTAACTAGTAAAGTTTTTTCTTTTATGATTAAGAAGGGCAAACATTTCTCAGGCAAAGTTACACCTTTGTTTGATACTATGTTGGTCCAACCAACTCAGGATGAGGGTGCTTCCTCAGAAAGACTATCTGATGAACAACCATCACCCTCTCCTGCTCCCACTAGTGAAGTCCCAAATGAGTCACTGCCTGACTCATCTTCTGCTCAACCAAGTGAGGTACCTTTTGAGCAACAACCTGACCCTTCCCCAAGACCTTCCCCCAGACCTTCACCAACACCTTCACCCACTCCTATTGTTCCTGATTCAATCCCAGAACCTACTGGTGAGAATCTTGGAGATCATTCATCCAATGATGCATCCCTTTCAGGGAATGAGGATGACATGACTCTCCAAAATGTCTATGATCTTTGTATATCTTTATGTCAACAGGTTTCAGATCAAGCCAAGGAAATTAAACTCTTGATGGCTAAGATCACAAAGCTCAAAAAGCAAGCTAAACCTGTCATCAAACATCATAAAGAATATCTGAAGATTATCTCATTGCAACAAAGATTCCCAAAGAAGAGCTTCTCCAAGAAACAAAGGATGCACAAAAAGTATGTATCCAAACAAGGGAGGAAGAAAGCAAAAGGAGAATCAGAAGTTCACAGAGATCCTCTGTTTGATGAAATGCATGAAGATAAAATTGATCACATGGAAACAGAAAATGCTCAAAGTGAAGGGAGGACAACAGAAATGGTGGATGAAGACAAGGAGTTTGATGAAGATAGACTTAGTACTGAAGATGAAGTTAGTACTGACAAGGAAGGAGTTAGTACCGACTTTGAAAAAGTTAGTACTGACAGACCAAAAGTTAGTACCGACGAATCCAAAGTTAGTACTGATGAACAAATGGAAGGTACTGAAGATCAAACTAAGGAAGAAATTGCTTCTAAAGCCTCTCAAACATCCACTCAAACACCCACTTCTATGACATTTGGTGATGATGAAACAATAGCTACACTTCTTCTCAACATGAGTAAAGCCAAAGCTGCTTCTAAAGAAAAAGAGAAAGGTGTAGAGTTGAAGGATGTTGAAGAAATTGATAGACCTAGGCCTACTTCTACAAGATCACTTCTCACATTGAAGCCTCTTCCAAAGATTGATCCTAAAGACAAAGGGAAGAAGAAGATTGAAGAGGAGGAAGAATCTGAAAGTGAAGATGATGATATTCCTCAAGCTGTGAAGAAATTCAAACAGCTTGAGAGTGATGAAGAATTGGCTAGGAAAATTCAAGAAGACTGGGAAGCAGAAGAAGAAAGAAACAAGATTGCTGAAGAACAAGCAACAAATGAAGCTCTCATTAAAAACTTTGATGATGTTAAAGCAAGAATTGAGGCAGACAGAATACTTGCTGAAAAGCTTCAAGAGCAAGAAAGAGAGCAGTTCACAATAGAAGAAAGAGCAAAGTTCCTTCATGATACAATTGCTGCTCAGAGAAAATTCCTTGCTTATCAAGGGATTTTACTTAACTCCCGAAATCAAAGGCCCGTCAACAATGGTAAAACACAAATTTATGTGGGTTTTTTGTGCTAAAACACTCACAAAGAGCACAAACGTCACATCAATGAAATGAACAGTTGGCAAATCTTCAGGTTTGTCCCAGCTTGTTCAACAGGCCATAATTGATGCTTGAATGATTAAAGAAATGATTGGCCAAGATTGAAAGATTGGAGAGCAGGGCTAGAGATCCTAGAAGCTTCTTTCAGCGCCTATAAATAGGCCTCACTTTTCACACACACAGCATCCTCTTTTTATCTTTTTATATCTATTTTTTTTATTTTAGCTTAAATTCATATTTTTCTTAAATGTAATTTTCTTTTTTCAAGTAATGTAATCAGTTTCTTTAATTAATGAAATTCAGTTTTTAGTGTTTTTAAATCCATTTTCAGAAGCCTCTCAATTTAAAGGTCATAAGCTCTTTTAATAAGCAAATTGTCTCAATAAAGCTAATATTAAGCTCTTTAGTTATTAAGCTGGAATAGAGCTTGTTGAATTCAGTATTAATCTACCTAAACCTTTAATCAGATTAATTTTACATGGATCTTATTGGATTAGTGTGTGTTTTGGTTTAGGGGATTTCTTGGAAGAGGATCCCAAGAAACTTATACCCTAGATTATTAATAAGCTCAGGGAGCTTGTTTAGCTGCCTTAGATTGGTTCTTCTATGTGTAGATAGAGGACGTCTATTTGTGTCGTGTACAGTGTGTGCGTTTTCTGATTGTTGTCTTTACTAACTAATCTAATATTTTGTCTTAAAGCATAGTTGTTGATCATATATAGGCGAGTAGAGTATCATTGTCATGTACTGTTATCGAAAATCTTACTATATGTGCGCGTTCTATTTCTCTGCTATGAGCTTATTTGTAGTAGCTTGTAATAGAGAGTCGCTCTAGTAAGTAGCTATATAAGGGGATCAAGTGATCAAATGTCAGTGAGACCATTAATATCTGAATACCTTTGTCAACTTTAGTTTGTGTTTTCGAGTTTATGGCTGAGTGGTCTTTCGAGATCTTTAGATTTTCATATTATTGTCTTAAAAACCTCTAAAAACCAAAAATATAGTAAAATAGTATAGATCTTAGATTATTGCTTATTTAGTTGTTAAATCATGCTTATTAAAGTAGTTTTAATCTGTTAATTGTCTGGTAGTTAATACTTGTTCATTAAATTTCAACTTAAAAGCTTTTCTCAAAATCTGTCATAGTCTAAAAGGGGTGTTTGGTTTAGTGCACTCTTGAATTGCACTAGCAGTACTAACATAAGTTAGTACTGCTGAACCTTTACACTACCAGTACTAACCTCAGTTAGTACTGTTAGCTTAGATTTTAGCTTGCCAAAATCAGTAGGATTAAGTTTAGTTATAGCTTATTATAAATTTAATTTTAGTTTTCATTTTCTAGCTTATTTCATTGCTTATTCTGTTATCAAAAGTCAAATTGCATCAGCAGTGCTTTCACTTGAAAGAACTGCTGAACTTTTACACTAGCAGTACTAACCTCAGTTAGTACTGCTGTGTTCTTAGCCTAATTTGGATAGATAATTTTAAGGATTAGCTTACCAAATTCAGTAGGAGTTAAGTTTTAATATAGCTTAATATAGTTCAAGTCTTTAATTTTGTTTTCTAGCTTATTGTCTTAGCTTATTTTGCTGTCAAAAGTCATAAAAAACCTTAAAAAGCCAAAAACAGTACTTAGGATTTGAATTTGTTAATTTAGGCTTTAATCATATAACACTTGATTGATGACAATATTTACTCGTTTAATGCCCGTTTACATTGTATGATCATTTTTAGTTTACGCGATTTAACTTAAAGTTTACGGTTTAAGAGTAAACGCGTAAAACCCTAAAAATAAATTATGCATTACATAATGTCATACAATGACCTAAAATACGAGGTGTTATATTTAAGCTTTAATTTCTTTGCATATTTAGATTAAGCACATCATAAGCTTTCTAGATCACTTTTCCTTTTTAGAATTAAGCTTAATTTGAGCATTTTATGGCTGTTTAAGTGAAATTAAGTTCAAAACCTCACTTTCTGTAATCAGTTTAGAAATAAGCTCTTATTGAGCTTATTTGAGATTTTCAGTCCTAGTAGCTTTTATTAATTTTGTTCCCACTAGCTTTTTTTACAACTTTGCTTCTTTGAGTTTTTCATTTTAAGCTCTTTAAAATTTCGAATGCTTATTGGACTTTAGTTGTTATCGGGGTAGACCCTCAGGGACCATCCTTGCAATTTTTCTATTTTAGTTGTTTCTTAGTTAATCCTTGCAAGTTAGTAGTTTAGTTCCAGTTAATCCTTTTCCCTTTTGCTCCATTAGTCCATTAGCTAAGTCGTTAATTAAGCTTATTAGTTTTTAATTAGTTTAATTTTTAATTAATTTAATTAATTTTGATTAAAAATTAGGGTTAGATTTTAATTAGTTTAATTAGTCTTTTATAAAGTAAAAATTAGGGTTTTTATTTCTAGAAACCAATTCAAAAATCTTTGCTTCATTCAAATCAGGATCCGAACAAAAAATGTAGTTTCAATTTCACTAGTCATTGGGGATAATGACCCGGGTGATCATACTTGCCCGGTTTAATATACGTATTTTATATTATATTATATATATTTTACGTGTGTTAAAACTACGAATCAGTTTTTGGCGCCGCTGCCGGGGACTAGTGTTTACGATTCCTTCGTTTTGTGTTTGTTGATTTGGTTTGAAGATCCTTTCACTCTCAAAAGTTTCATTTTTGTTTTATAATCTAAAAATCAAAAAAATCATAAAATATAAAAAAAGTAAAAAATATTTTCCTTTTCTTTTTAGTATAAGTAAAAGATAAAAAAAAATAGAAAAATAAAAAACATAAAAAAATTGTCCTTTAAAAAAGAAAATAAAATAAACAAAGTTGGT
>BQNB010085246.1:0-21224 GCA_026074375.1 Tanacetum coccineum | reverse complement strand
TCGGATTCATAAACTACATGCTCATACTCAAGCTTTCAAAATCAATCGTTCAACATCAAGACCGTTGATTCTAAACTTCCCCATCATCAAAGAGCCTCAAAGTCAAATAAATAATCGTATTTTGGGAAGATTGTTAGACTTTGTAACAACCCATAATTTTTATCAATGTAATTATCCATCTATTAAATTGGATACACTATAATATCCATCTATCATACCACCTCTTTACGGGAATTTTTTTTTCTTTATTCCATTATGTAACGTAGTTTACATAACTAAAGTAAACGAGCTAACGCAACCAACCAATGCCAACTACAACTATGTTTACATTATGTAAACATCCTAATATGTCAAGTCTATGATTAAATATCATTTTTACCATGTACGTTATCCATTTAACGTACCATTTACAACGTTATTCCAAAACAAGCATTATACATTAATGTTTATTCCAAAAACCCTAATTACATGTCAAAACAAGTGTACAAATGTTCAAAGCATGTGTACAAGTTACAACTCAAACTTTTGAATATCTTTTCCCTCCTAAACCCTAGTACAACCTTCTAAAGCTCAACGTATAAGTCAATTATGCATGAAATACAAACTAGGTCATTTTACCTCCTAAATCATGTTTATATCTTACCACCACTTTAACACAAGGTACAAATACCTAATGCATAACTCCTAAACCCTAAAACTAATCCCTAAATCATTCTAAACCCTAATCCTAAAACCCTAATTCATCTAACCCTAAACCAAAATCATAAAACCATAGCAAACCCATTACACCTTAAACTAGTTCATAGTTTTTAGAATCTGATCCGTTAATAAAACATAAGATCTGGGCAAAATCAGTAGGTTCTGGGTATTAAGTAAAAACACTAGGTTGTAGCCCTATGTCTTGTGATCATTTTGCCGATTGAATCACCCCGATTCGACGTCGGATGAATTAGTTATAGCCGAAATGGCAAAGGTGCGCAAATTCTGCACACCTGTAGTAAATGGCTGTTATCTCTAGATTTTTGTATAGTAACCCCTGAATATGTAAAACTAAAAGTTGTAGAGAACTCAAATATCTAACCATTCTCACTGGTTTGAGGTTGATCGGAATTACAGTTTGTAAATGGCAACCAAATTACCGGGACTGATGTTGGTTGTCCAAAAACAGCCATGTATAAACTAAATAAACACCTCAAGCTCCTCCATGACTCACCACCACCTTCATCACCATGACCTCACCACCACATCACCATCACTCCAGCACCTTACAAGCACCTCCATCACCACCTTGTCACCCAACTTGGCCACCAAGTCTCCAAAACCCCTAGTCATCACCCTAACTTCTCCATCTCCTTCCACCTTGCTATGCTATCACTCTAGCTCACAATAGTCACCTACTCCATCCTTCCGTATCACCTTATTACTGCCATGAATCTACTAATCTAAACTAATCCACCCACATCAACCAAGAACTTGGGCACCCAAAGTTAGTTTTCCTTTTGGCCCATAAATAGTCCGAACCAAAACCACACACTTTTCATTCATTCAAAAAACACTTCTCCACCTTAAAACTTTGCTCTATCCTTGCACTAGCAGAAGTATAATGAAGTCCCAAGGTGTGTTTAGAAACCAAGGATTCCAAGGAAGAAGCCATAGAACTCGTCACTAACTACACCAATCAAAACCTTCATTTCAACCCCATTTCAAGTTGTAAGATTTTTTCTAACTCGTCTATAGAGCATTGCTACTGGTTTTAGGTTGTTCATAAACTCTATTAGATCATGAAGAACTCTTTGTTAAGACCTTGACATCAAACCATCCTAATTGTTTTAAAACCCTAAAACCGTACCCGTTTTTGATTTTTTTTCAAATCAACAAGCCCTTTTCATAAGCTATCAGCTCGTAAAACTCTAATAACCATAAGCCTTCAAAACTCTCTGTAGGATTTCAAAATATATTATTATGGTTTTTGTAATTGTTTTGCAAATAAATCCCATGCAAGGGGTATATATTGTAAATATTTTATAGAAATTATAAAACTAGAGGTCGAAAATAATCAATTCCTAAAGTTATAACTATAAGGACCTATCTTGCCAAGTTTTAAAGTTAAAGGTTTTAATATATATACCTTATTATATAAAGGACTAAACTTGTAAAAGTTTATAAACCAAGGGTATATATTGCCATTTTTGCATTCTTAAAGGTATAAAATGAAATATTTTTATATTAGTTATAAAAATAGATATTAATATTTTAAGACTTGATTTAATTAAAACCCGACACATTTATCATTATTAATCCATGTATAAACTAAATAAACACCTCAAGCTCCTCCATGACTCACCACCACCTTCATCACCATGACCTCACCACCACATCACCATCACTCCACCACCTTACAAGCACCTCCATCACCTCCTTGTAAGCTAATACCACAACTTACACACTAAGTAAGCTACTTGTCACCATTCTTTGATTTTCGAACCCCTCCACACCCTTACACCTCATACTAAGCTCTCATGACTCACCCTAGATGTTCCTTAGTCACTAACCTACAACCCTTGGCCACCATACCAAGAAAACTTGGCGACCAAGGGTGTTTGAGCACTATATATACGCATACATACACATGCTTTTCAATCACACCTCAAACTCAAACACACACACTCAAATGGAGTTTTAGCCATTCTCTAGCAGTAGTAGAAGATCAAGTGAAGTCTCTAAGATCAGAATAGAAGCCAAGAATCAAGAGAAGGAAGCCCTTGAAGTCGTTTCTAGGCGTACGAACCCAAAAACCCCCTTATTCGACCCATTTTAGTTAAGTAAGCTCAATATCTTGTTCAATAAGCTCATAATCTGTTTTAGAATGTTCATAATATTCTTAAGATCATATATAAACTCTTGTTTGATCCCTTGAACCACAAACCCATGCGTTTTTTTCTTAAAACCCAAAAAATGACCCGTTTTGGTTTTCTAGCTAACGAATCCTTTTTATAAAGTTTTGTTACGTTAGAACATCTTATTTTTGCTTATTCTAATAAGCTATAACCTGCAAATGTCATTTGGAACCCTAAAATAAGCTTACATGGCTTTTTGGACTTGATTTGCAAATATTTTCATGCATAGGGGTATATATCATAACTTTCTGAAATTTATAACTAAAGGGGCTGAAAATGTCCTTTTTCTAAAGTTATAACTATAAGGACCTATCTTGACAAGTTCTAAAGATAAAGGTTTAAATTATATATACTTTATATATAAAGGACTAAACTTGTAAAAGTTTATAAACCAAGGGTATATATTGCCAATTTTGCAAACTTAAAAATATAAAATATAATATTTTTATATAAATTATAAAAATATATATTAATATTATAAAACTCAATTTTGTTAAAACCCGACACATTTATCGTTATTAATCAACGATCGACGCATTATAAATCAACTACTTTATATATTTAACGTAACTTATCATCGACTAACTTTTGAAGAAACTTAACATCATATCGTATCACATTACTAGGGAATTTCATGTTAGGGGTTCCATTTGAGTGTTTGTTTTGACGAGTTTGATGGGTTTACGATTTAAAGTGCCCTGACTCCTCAAACGATACTACATGGCCTCTGGATTATGATAGCCCGAACAGTGATATAATATTTCCATAAATTAATAAATCAAAGTAATACATTAAACTTTATGTAGTTTTGAAACATAAACCATCACACTAAGACTTAACATATTACCCTCAGGTTGTGTGACGAGGCCGTTACTTTCACTTGATATACTGAACTTCCCCGTTCGGGTAGATAACATCGTACTACCATACGGACGCATTTCACTTGATATACTTTTGCCATCAATCAGATTTCCCCTATTAAGGTGAGTTTATAGCCTCGCATTTTAAATCTTTTGAATACTTTATAAACCCCCGAGGGGGATACATGCTTAAACCTTGAATGCAAGTGTTTTTCCAACTTTATGCTATCCAGATATATTATTGCCTAAGTACCTTCCAGTGCCAATATTTCTTAATTATGAACCATTAGTCACTTGCGAGTGAGCGCGAATATTGTGGATAGATCTATCGGGGTGTGACGACTCCCGTTGGTGTACCTATACTTTCTGGTACCAATAGCACTATATTTGATTATAATGGGTAACTTTGGCAAGTTACCTTTCCACGAGGACATTTGTTCCTCAACCAATGTCACTACGGTGATTTCCATGTTAACGTATTAATGTCATGAGCTTAGGGCAATAACACTATTTTCCATAATAATTGTACTCATTGCAATTATTACACTTATGGGTGTATAACAACGTAACCCACTGTTATGATAACTTGTATTCAAACTATTTTCCATAATAATTGTACTCATTGCAATTATTACACTTATGGGTGTATAACAACGTAACCCACTATTAAACTTGTACTCAACTATTATAACTGAAAACCTATGAATTTCACTCAACCTTTGTGTTGACCCTTTTAGCATGTTTATCTCAGGTAATTGAGCAACCTATGGCACGGAGTGGCACAGACTTGAAGATGGCTAAACTGTTATCATTCAAACTTTATGTTTCTAGATTTTGGGACCTCCTTTGTAAAACTCTGATATGATATTGAATGATAACTAAATTTTCCAAAACGTCTCTTTTGAGTCGTTTTCTATGATTATGTCTGTTGATCCATGAAGTAATACCCCAGATTAGCTTCCGCTGCTATATGTCAAATATAGGGGTGTTACAGATTGGTATCAGAGCTCATGGTTATAGAGAACAAGGGTAAAACCTAAACTATAACTACTTTTTTTTCCATCTAAGAAAGTCCTCCGTGCCACTGCAGTTTCCAGAATAGTATGTGTAAGAAATTTCCATGGCAGATAATACACTACTATTATATTATATATAAATAACTTATGTTATTTCCACTGGGTTGTTATATAGTCACATCTTCCCCCTCCCTCTACCCCATCCTATTATTATCCTATCTGATTCTGATGTTGAGGATACTTTTTCCTCTACACACTCTCCTGACTATACCCCGGCTTCACCGGACTATTTCCCAGCCTCACCGAGAAACACCTCTTCTAACTTTTTAGATGATTTAACTAAAGATCTTTTAGTCTCACTAGCCCTCTCACCTTTTTATGATGACCCATATATGAAGGTCGTGCAAGCATATGATGCTACTGATAATGAATTACCTATTCCATCACAAGCTCTTATTGCTCCCCCGACTATTTTGCCTCCATCTCTAGTGTTATCACTATCACCAATGTTTGATTTCCTGACATCTCTTTCCTCTTGAGAAGATTTTACCACCTAAAGACGTTGAGACACCTGTTGAATCACCCATTCCAATATCTCTATCTTCATTAGTAGGATCAACATCACCAATTAGGTCAAACACGTCACCACCCGACTATCCCTTTAATGAATCCTTAAATTTTATAGACTAGTTTCCCCGAAAACCAAATAAATTAGAGTGGAATCAGAGTGGCGCAGTGGAAGCATAGTAGGCCCATAACCCTCAGGTCTCAGGAATCAAAGGTCCTTAAAAACTTCTTCAAAACGATGGTCTTCCCAACTTCTTCTTGACTTCATTTTGATAATATCGAAACTTGACATAGTTATCAATCTCATTGGTTCTTTTATATTCAACTCTGAGTTAGAATACTCGCCTCATACTTTTGAAAACACGTACATCCACCGCATTCTCGGCTAATTGGAAAATGACAGCAAAAATACTCATCTTATAACATCTTGTTTTAAGACATCAACGCGATTGACGTCTCATTATTATCCTCATCATTCCTTATGATTCTAGAACAATACATGACATTGTTTTCATATCATATCCTGTGTCGATATTTAGGTAGGATGATTTATAATCATCTTATTCAAATGAATTAGGACGCTTCTTCATTTGAATAAGGAAATTATAAACCACCGAACCGTAAGTTTATAAATTCTCAGTTACAAGGATTGGGACGCCTCTGTTTGTAAGTGACAAATTATAAATGAGTGGGCTTAAATATATGGCATACGTACGAACAATATTCTTTCAAATCTGTGATCCGTTTGTACGAATAAATTCCATTTCTTCAGCATTATCATTGCCTCTAGATTTCTTCCAGATTATGAGATAGTCATTCATTATCTATTGCAACTAACACTCTATCATTCAACTAAATCTCGGGACGAGATTTCTGTAAGGGTGGGAGGATGTAACAACCCGCAATTTTCATCAATGTAATTATCCATCTATTAAATTGGATACACTGTAATATCCATCTATCATACCACCTTTTTACGGGAAAAAATTTCGCTTTATTCCATTATGTAACGTAGTTTACATAACTAAAGTAAACGAGCTCACGCAACCAACCAATGCCAACTACAACTATGTTTACATTATGTAAACATCCTAATATGTCAAGTCTATGTTTAAATATCATTTTTACCATGTACGTTATCCATTTAACGTACCATTTACAACGTTATTCCAAAACAAGCATTATACATTAACGTTTATTCCAAAAACCCTAATTACATGTCAAAACAAGTGTACAAATGTTCAAAGCATGTGTACAAGTTACAATGCCAAACTTTTGAATATCTTTTCCCTCCTAAACCCTAGTACAACCTTCTAAAGCTCAATGTACAAGTCAATTGTGCATGAAATACAAACTAGGTCATTTTACCTCCTAAATCATGTTTATATCTTACCACCACTTTAACACAAGGTACAAACACCTAATGCACAACTCCTAAACCCTAAACCTAATCCCTAAATCATTCTAAACCCTAATCCTAAAACCCTAATTCATCTAACCCTAAACCAAAATCATAAAACCATAGCAAACCCATTACACCTTAAACTAGTTCATAGTTTTCAGAATCTGATCCGTTAATAAAACATAAGATCTGGGCAAAATTAGTAGGTTCTGGGTATTAAGTAAAAATACTAGGTTGTAGCCCTATGTCTTGTGATCATTTTCGGTTGGAAATCAACACCGATTCCGATATCAGATGATTAATTATAGGCCGAAATGGTTAAAGGTGCCGCAGATTCTGCACACCTGTAGTAAACGGCTATTATCTCTAAATTTTTGTATAGTAACCCCTAAATATGTAAAACTAAAAGTTGTAGAGGACTCAAATATCTAACCATGCTCACTGGTTTGAGCTTCATCGAAGTTACGGTTTGTAAATGGCAACCATTTTACCGAGACTAATGTTGGCTGTCCAAAAATAGCCATGTATAAATCAAACCAAACACCCCTAAAACGTCTAGAACCACCATGATATCATCACACCCTCACCCTAGCACCTCCATGACATCTCCATAGCAGCTTACAAGTACCTCAAACACATTCCATGGCCACCAAGAAGCTACATCATCACCTTGTTGTTTCATTTCTAGCCAAACACACAAACACCCCAAAATCCTTCCACCTTTCAATCCTAGCTAGTTGTAGCTTGTAAGACTCACCTCCTAGCTGTTAATAGTCACCCTCTACATGTCCTAACACTTGTCTACCAAGGAAACTTGGTCCTTAAGTGTTTCAAGTACTATAAATAGGCATACATACATGTTCTTTCAAATCATCCCCCACATCTCATCTCTTACCCACAAATGGAATTCTAACACTTCCATAGCAGCAATAGAAGATCAAGAGAAGTCCCTAAGCTCAGAATAGAAGCCAAGAAGCAAGAAAAATGAAGTCTTGAAACCATTTCTAGGCGTACGGATCATAAAAACCCTTTTCGACCCATTTTAGCTCAAGTAAGCCTAAGATCTTGTTCTATAAGCTTATAATCTGTATATGAATGTTCATAATACTCTTAAGATCATGCATGAACTCTTGTTTGAAGCTTTGAATCCTCAAACCCATGTGTTTTTGATAAAAACCCTAAAAACGACCCGTTTTGATTTCTAGCTTAACGAATCGTTATTTTGAACTTTTGTTACGTTAAACCTTCATATTTTAGCTTATATTAATAAGCTATAACCTGTAAATTACTTTTCATATTGAAAAATATCATTATTATGGATTTTGGACTAAAAACGATACATTTTTCATGCAAAAGGGTATATATCGTAACTTTCTGAAACTTATAACTAAAGGGACTGAAAATGTCATTTTATCAAAGTTATAACTATAGGGGTCTATTATGTCACTTTCCAAAAATTTTTTAACTATTTAGCATTTTACTTTGTACATCTTTTAACTGATGACCAAACTTGTAAAAGTTAAAACTTCAAGGGTATATTTTGCCATTTTTTCATTCTTATGGTCTAAAAATGTAATCATATTGAAAAAGTATAGAAATGTGTTTCAAAACCTTATAAACATAACTTTAAAATTAACGCTGACGTGATTTATCATTTCCAGTTATTGACAAAACCCTTAAACCGATTATGTTATAACCATTATATCATTCATCATCGATGTGCTTTTATAAAACTCCTGACTTTGAATCAAATCGAGATCACAATACTAGCGGAAGCTCATAATAAGGGGTTCATCTTGGTATTATGGTTCTGACTGGTAGTTGGTTTTTACTATTAAAGTGCCCTAGCTCCTTAAACGTTTACTGAATGACTGCTGAAATATGATGGCCCGAACGGTGATACAATAATTCCAAAATCTCTAATCAAACTCATAACAATATTAAACTCTTAGAACCAAAGTTCTAGAGTACGATCTTCCTAAAACTTGGCATATTACTACCCAAGGTTGCGTGACGAGGCGTTTACTATCATTTTACTATATCAACCTTCCTGTTAAATTGTGTGATAAAGTCAATCAGCTTTCATTTTAGAATATTTATTACAACAATCTATCAGGTGAAGTTCAAAACACTCGCCTTTACTTAAATACATGTTTTTATAAACCCCGAGAGGATACATCTTGTTCAAACGCTTTTACATACTTACGGTTTATCTATCACATTGTGATTACTTTTCAAAGACTTAATGAGTTCATAACCTCACATTTCAATCTTTTAAATACTTTATAAACCTGTAATACCTGCTATAAACCATGAATACAAGTGTTTTCCTCAACTAAAAGCTTCCTGATATATTATTGTGCGCCTAAGTACACATGGAAATATCATCTTTGGGTAGTAATCCTCCCAATATCTAATTTAGAGTATCTCCCAATACTCTTGTTAATCTCTCCTAATATCTCTTTGGGTAGTATCCCCAATATCTCTTTGGGTAATATCTCCTAACATCTCTTTGGATAATAGCTCCTAGTATCTCTTTTGATAGTGACTCCTAGTATGTCTCAAGTAGAAGCTCCTGATCTATAAGTTTAAAAAATATTTGACCATGTAGCTTAGATACAATAATGAACACTAATTAAAATATTCTATAATTATTGGCTCGTTACATATTACACATAATGAACTTGTATTCAACTATTTACATTGCAAACCTAAAGAATTTCACTCAACTTTGTGTTGACTCTTTTGTATGCATGTTTACCCAGTAATAAAGCAACTTATTCATGGGAGTGGCATGGACTTGAAGATGGCTAAAAACTTGTTATCCTTCACATTATTATGTTACTAGCTTTTGGGGACATGGCAATAGTAAAAACTCTGACTTTTAAAAGAATGTAATAACATTCTATTAAAAACGTCCTCTTTATTGAGTCATTTTCTATGATTGTGAACTGGTTGTACTATGAATTAATACCCTAGATTATCTTCCGCTTGCTATAATTGTAAAAAATGGGTGTGTTAAATGGTAAATACCAAGAAATTTATCAGTTCGAACATGTGTCTTCCATTTTAAATCCACAGAAGTACTAATCAAGGCCTCAATTGATTATAAACCAGGCCAAGTTCTAAGTCCACTAACAATCACCGCCACACTCATAATTTTGTGTGAATATTAAAAGACAGTTTTGAAAAACGGAATAGTGCTTAATTCTCACAATATGTATCAAGGGGTTCTAAGTGCGCTAGGTAATGTAACTAGTGACATTTTTCAAAAGTCAACTGAAATAATTTTAAATTTTGACCGATTTTTAAGCACATTGCATGTTATTTTGTAAAAAAGAAGACAAGTACGTTCTAATTCTCCATCCCCACACTTAAATTTTACAACGTCCTAGTTGTATAGATAAAATAATGAATAATAAGGAAGAATAGAATTAGAACAGAAAACTCCCTGATGTCTTGCTCATGATAATTCTCCAAGATGAGTCCTTGAGCAAAAAAGTTGTGTAGACTAAGGGCTTCAGCTACTGGATAAGTTTTCAACACATTCTTTTTTCAGCATATATCATATCATAGTTTCAGCAAGGTCTTGTATAAAATATTAGAAGACAAGTGCAAATTCTATCTCGCTAGAATGCTACAAGAAAACAATTAAATACACAACTATACAGGGATTAATATGCCGTATCCCAAACCCTAGGATATGCCGTATTGTTCATGTAGAAACAATTAAATTACTGGAAATTAAATATTAAGTTTTAAAAACTGATAATGTCCAGACATCTCAATACGCTGTATCCAGAGGGGTTTGATATGCCGTATTGAGTGTCTTGGAAGAACAGACTCGTGCAATCAAACAATAAAATGGCATAAAAAATAAAATGACCCGAGTTGTCTCCCTGGGAAGTACTTTGTTTACAGAAAAGTCCTTTAAGTTTAGACTTACCCTAAATTTTAGATCCATCCTTATAAAACATTTGGGGTCGAACAGATGCCGAATGGCACATATAAATTCGTGATAAGATTTATTATTAACATCTCATTGGATACGATATATACAAGTCATGATATTAGCATTTAATTCCTTGATAAAAATTTTAGTTTTGAAAAATTTATTAGATCAATCATGACTAGTTTCCAAAAGCTTATTTGACCCTTGTGCATCGACATTTATTACATTAGGTAATGGTTTGACAGACATATCCCCCGAAGGTTGCTCAATATCGATTTTGTCATTATCATTGTTCGTATCCGATTTTAGATCATCGGGATAAATCACGTTAAAAGGAAATAAATCATTAAAGTATAAAACGTTTTATTCCTTTTCATCACATTTGGGCAATGATGTTTCATTATTAAATTCATCGATATGTTGAGGACTTATAATATGTTCAGTTAAGAAATCTGATTTAGACGTTATAGCATCATTGTAAACAATGGCTGGAAATTCATTCTCAAAATTATTAAGAAGTCTAAATCATTAGAATAACTGACCTTTAGGCCCCTGGGCCGGTGTGACTGAAACGAAGGATATTGACTTTTTCCATTATCATTTTCGAATCAGATTTCAAATCGTTGACGACGAAATTATATTATATGGAAAATGAATATGTCATAAACTACCGCGTGATCTTCATCGTCGGATTCGTCAAACGATATTCTAAAGTCAATTTCATTGTCGTTAAGAGGACTTACCGTAGGTTCACATGAGATTGTTGCATTGGATGTTAATGTATTATCCAGGACTATGGCTGGAAATTTGGTTTTGAAGTTTGTAAAGCAGTCGTCCGCATCTTCACAATATTCCATCTTAGCGTATGTGGCAGTTTGCCAATTAAACGTCTCACCCCGACTTAGAGCTTTCTCCTCCACGAAAGTCTGATGTATTCATACCAAAGAAATTGGGGTTGTCCATTTTTAACCTGTAATGAAATAGCTAGGAAAAAAATGGTCAAATAGCCTAATACGCCATATTCAGTAAACTGAATACGTCATATTAATGATAGAGTCGAATACGCTGTATTGGTTTAGAAAAAAATTTATACGCCGTATCCAAGAAGATGAATACGCCGTATTAAGTATTCGACTCAGAATGTTACAACAGACTGTAACAATGCACACAAACACACAATATGCAAAATATACAATGCAGGAAATTAAACACACAAACAAGCACACAATGCGAATAAATGCAAACAGAATTTAAATAATTAGATTACACTAAACTAAACTAATTAAAGGTTAGAAATATTGATAAGAATAGGGTTTATTAATTTCACTCCCCGGCAGCGGCGCCAAAAACCTTATGTGCTGTCGTGTAGGGTCAATTATTTGATTATTAAGTTTTAAATTTATATTTAGCCGACAAACCTAAAACAACACTTTTAACGGGCAGAGTACCCGGTCAAGATGGAGTTTCGTAGTAAGTAGGGCTTCGAACACTAAGAGTGGAAATTTAATCCTATATTCTATCAGTATTTTAATTAGTTTATTTACTGGTTAAACCTATGCTATGTACGTTGTCTATTGATATGGGGGTATTCAGCCAGAGAGACTGGCACAGATTTAGTGGAAATAAATACCAATTCAATACACAATAAACGCAAAAGAGGAAGATTAGAAGATAGAAAAGCGGTACAAGCCAAATGATAGAAAACTGTATTAGCCATATTAAATCCGGTTTAATGCTGGTTTGTTTGTTTTAGTGCAATGATTTACTTATCTCGAAGCGGCATATCATTCTTAAGACTTAGACTGGACATCATCCTAAGACCTAGACACGATTAATCCTGTCACAATTAAGCGCATCCGCATAAAGCATCCTTTAGTTTAATTATAATCTATCTTAGAGAATTAAAGCAGTGGTGATCCTGTTAAAACCCAATCCAACGGGAAACTTTACCCACTATTGTATGATGGGTGTTTTATATACTGGTATTGCCACTATTCCAAATATTGTATCAGTAAATTAAGAGCACGATTGCTGAAAATAAACGTGTCACCTACTGGTCCAACATAAGCTCATAAACAAAAATACAAAGACATAACGATTATATGTGATCCTATGGGTCCAGAACAAAATAAACACGCTATGGGAGAGCTATCCCGGTATCTAGATTACTTTGGTCTTATCACTAGACCGCACCCAGTTGAATGATAAGGTCGCATATTTCCCCAAACACATGAAACCAAGTATGAGTGATAACATAATTAAACAATCAACGATAAATTAAGAAGTTGATTTTTCAAAACAAACCAAACATTGAACTTTCATTAAGATGGCTAATACCCGAGGGTATTAGCCTACAGCCATTGTAATTATACAAGTGTAATCAAATAATTTAAAATCGAACGATTAAGATAGTAGAATTACACGATGTCTTCTAAAAAGATATCATGATCAATGCCTTGTACCATGGTTGGCTGATCTTCTCTTCTAAAATTCGTCTTTAGTGAGTATGGTATAAAGAATATGATATTGCACACTGAAAACTCATTTTTGAGTCTTCTATTAATACTCGATAAGCCGTATCCAGCAAGGTCGATACAGCGTATTAGGCTGGATTCCTTGGAGTGCGCGCTACGTTCATAATAAATCTTTGATATTATTTACCATTAACCATGTTATCAATGTATATTCGATAGTTATCTTCATGATACGGCGTATGTAGACAGAGTGAATACGCCGTATTGGGAATTGGTCAAACGCGTTTTCTTGTTAAGTATTGGCGCAGATACCCCGTATCTCTTTAGTTAGATACGGCGTATTGGTGAAAATTCAGAAATCTTCAAATGTATTCCGTTTTAGCTCCCAATAAGCGCCTTTAGCTCATCTTTACAAAACACTTCCTGTATTACTGCATTTATCACTTAAAAGCAATAAGATACCAAATAATGCAATAATTATATAAAAGTGGGCAAAACAGATGAGATAAATGATATAATAAAGTGACGTTATTTGATGTCATCAACCCAATGCTAGGACCAACTACGGTAAAAAAAAAGCATCTTTTCCCCCTCCCTTGTACTCTAACCTCTAAACTCGGCCCAAACATCCTAGGGGTCCTCAGGGATAGCTCCGTTAGTGTCGGTTCAACTAAAACTCAAATTTCCAGTCAATTTAAGAACAGTTAACACCCGAAAGTTCCTAGTATTTTTATTAACTTAAAACCACTTTCCAAAGAACCTAAATATTTACAACACATATTTCCAATTGAAACTTCCTAAAATGTCGTTTGAAACAATAACGGACGTCATCGGACCAAAAATAGCGAGTTTAGTTTAAAATTAACCAAAACCCTTCTCACGAAGTTTTAGACGTAATCGCAACTTCAAAAGATGACTTGTCATTATAGACTAGTAAAAAAACTTCACTTTCACAATCATTATACGGACTTAATTTTGAAGACGAAAACATCCGTTTTTCTGATAACTTTTAAATCACACCTCAACGATTTGCGTTCTAGACGAACGTTACATCAAATTACGAAATTACTTATCAAATAATTTCATTAAATTCACCCAAGATTATTAAACCCATTCTCAAATTAACTATCATGCCGGTACACGCTGCGTGACGATTTTCGCTGAACGCGGGAAACTTCCCGGAAAGCATTAAAAGAACAACATAGACATCCGAAATGGAAAGATGAAATCAAAAGTGATTCACTTATTAAGCCAAGACTCTCTCAAAAACCGGAAAACCGTAAACCGTTCACAACAACGCAAAATGATCACCGAAGTCAACTTTTCAGCTTTTTCCAAGAAAACTAACAATATTGAAAGACGCCGATATAATTATAGTATTTTAAAATACTAAGACCCATGAAAATTTTATCGGTTATCACAGTCTAACCCCTTAAAGAATTTTCACCCCAAAATTCAACTTAAATCATTAAACACAACAACGACAAAATTTTAATTCCTCAACATAACGCACTAGTTCTCTACCGATTCAGTCTCGTCAAGCGAGGTTTATTTTTGATTCCCCTAGAGACTTAGTTCTAAAGTTTAGCCCTTACACTTCCTTATGATAGTCTTTCCTACTATCTCCTCAACTTGATAATGCTCTCTAACCTTTGGATTACTTATTCGGTCGGGTGTCCGAATATGATCCAGTCCTCGACGCGACAACAAAACTCTTAAAGCATTCGACAAGATCTAGTCCCTCGGTTGTTCTATTCAGTGGTTTTAGTCCTCCAAGAGTTATGTGTCCCACACATCACAACTCTTGCATTGCTCTTTCAAGATCATCTAAGGTTTGCTTATCAAAAGTCTAGACTCTTGCAAGTAGATTTTACTTGCTCCGAGTACTTTGGGTTCCAACCCACTAAGAATTTAGAATATTCATTAGGGTTATGCTATAATCAAAACCAAGTTCCAAATCAGTTTACTACAATTACGGCCAAGTCTCCTCGTGACTTCACAGGGTTTTTCCTAACTCAGGCTGCGGTCTTTTCAACGCAAGCGGGTGAATGGCAACTTGAATATTTTTCAAGTTCCACACAAGTGGGGAATAAGTACGTGAGAGGTCTCACAAAATTGGTAACTCTACCCGATGTGAGTGACGTGTCACATCGAATATGTGCAATTAGCGACGTTCTCGCATCTCGCGTACAATATCCGGATCAAATAATAAAAAACACTACTACCATTATTAATTTCCCAAATCTTACAAAACTTTCTACCTCTAAGGTTAATCCTAACTTTGACATGAGTCGTCTATAGACTAATAACAACTAGCTCATAATCCCTACCAAATGAACTATCCAGCATAGATCTAGCACTAACTGAAGCTACTCAGTTTAGTGGTGTACAAACTCTTAATTAAGAATCTTATATAGTCTACTACTCCCTTCTAGACTCATGTCCCCTCTCCACCTACAACAATATCTGTCAACTCTAATCACTTATCTTCTCCACAGCAATCTCCTCTCAAATAACATGGCTCTACCTTTTAATATCATATTATAGCATGCTACAAGAGCAGCTCTCTTAGCATCAGTCTGACTTTTGCCCATGACGACTACAGCTAATACCGGCCCACATAAAAGCACTTAAAGTCACCATAGCCGTCTCCTGCTCCTGCTCTAAACTCCAAAACATATAACCGTTGCCAATAATCTCATCTCCTAACCGCCCCTAAAGACCTAGTATACAACTCCCTAAGGTCTTGATCATAACCCTCAAACAAGGTAGGTGGTAGTGCATCCAAACGCTGTGCATGATCATGGGGTATGCTCCTGATGTGTCGTCATGTAGGTTGTTATTTATTATCAAGTTTTACTATTTATTTTATGCCGACTATACCTAAAAACAACACTTTAACGAGCAGTGTACCCCGATTGAAGTAGCTTCGTTGGTAAGTAGGAGTGTCGAACACAGAGTGTAAGTTAACACGTAATTCTAATGTTATTTTTGTAACACCCCCAAATTAGGTCACAGAGGAATAAGGATATCCGGGGCGTGTTACTTCTCAGATCAATAGCACAAGATATCCGGGGGTGAATTCATAGGTTAGTAAATTATAATATGCAGGACCGCAAGACTTTCCCCGTGATAATGCAACAGATGCAGACATCACAAAATCCAATTACGTTTTTCTAAGCTCATGACACTGAAGCTCGACAATTATATTCGCAATAATAAATATTGCTATTCTGCCCGATCAGATGTTCAACATTAAACATCCCAAATCCGACATGCTATAACGTTCGTTTCCGATGATAGCTAATCACCCGAACGGGGAGGTCAATCCCAAATAGATCTATTCATAACATTCGCGCTCACATAATGTAATTTACAACTACATCTAGCATGACATTTATGACAATGCGCTTAACTTTGGTTATCGCTACTTAGCAAACCCGAATCAAACAAAAAATCACTTGCGTCCAATTTATAAAACAAAGCATGTTTCCACCCCAAATTTATAAATCATTGAAATTGTAAAAATGTGGGGCTATGAACTCACCTTGAGTTACTGATAATCCAAATATCACAGATAGCGCGTCACGTAATCGATCGAATGCAACCTAAATTAACATAGGTCGTATAAGTGCTAAGCATGGTAATTAACATCTACCATATACAATTCTACATAGCATCTAGATCCCCAAATTGTTTTGTAAAATGTGTTTAATAAGTTAAAACGTTTATAATTACCGTTTTAGCAAAACTGACGTAACTTTCGCGTTTCAAGTCCGTTTGAGGCGTTTCTTGCGCTCACGTTTTCGTATTAAGACGAGTTATCAATATTTGACATTTTCAAAATTTGGACTTACTGGTGAACATTAACTTTTACTGATCACCTTAATCGAAACCATGATCATAAAGGGTTTTTTTTTTTACTTATATTGTTTTTGTATCGTAAAACCCGTAAAAACGCGTATTTATATCTTATAGCTCCTGTTTTTAGCGATTCTTTCGAGCACGTTCTCGTAATTGAAAGTTATATTTATTTATGAGGTTTACAAAAATAAAAGTTTCTGTCATGAATAGTAACTTTTATAAAAAAAAAATTATAAAAGTATTAATTGTCGTAAACTCGCGAAATTCATAACTCATTCGTTATTAATTGAAAATTTTCGTTTCTTATCAATTTGGAATCCTAAAAATATGTGTAATCTATTAAAAATACTAAACTTGCTGTTTTATATAATTTTTATAAATTTTTTTATAAAAATTCTTTTATAATTTTGATTATTTATCGTATAACTTGTTTTTACCGTATCTTTTTCGTTATTTATCCGTTTTTTAAGTTTCTTAGCTTTTTGGAATCGTCTTGAGATGTACTATTTTATAAAAATATAAAGTAGATATGTTTATTTTCGAATTTTGGACAGAAAGTTTGAATGGCTTTGTTAAGTCCATAACTAACCTTATTTTTATACTTTCCCACTTTTGTAATCTACCACAAGTCTTATATACCATATATGTTATATATCATACATATATTAGAGTCCATAGTTCCATATATTGTCCATTTGTCCAAATTTATAAGTCCATAATAACACTTATAAACCATAACTTTCATAAGTAACCTTAAATCACTAGTTTTATACATAACCATTTTTACACAATAACCATGAGTGTACAAGTCTTTCCATCCTTTTACAACCTTATTTTAGTGTCCATATAACATGACTAAAAGTCCATAAACAAGATTAACATGTCATTTGCATTACTTTTACTTGTAACATATTAAGTTAACTTTATAAACCCTAATTTGTATTTATCCATTTTTACACCAAAACAACATGGTACAATCCTTTTACATCCATTTTAACATGATCTCATTAACATCATAACATGTTTAAAAGTGAACAAATCCATAATTACAAGTAAAAATCCTTTTTACATGTTAAAAAGTCCTAAATGGTGATTTTGCTATAAAGACTAACATATGCATAAAAACTCATGAAATGAAAAGATAAAGGTGCTAGATAACCTTAATGATGAATGATGATGTTGAGAAATAAGAGCTAAACCCTTGCTTAGACTTAAAACCAAAGCTAGCAACCAAGAAAACCCTAGTTTTCCATATAAAACCCTAGCTTTCCTTTCTTGCTTCCACACTTGTAAATGGTTAACCAATGCTTCAAATCATCTTGAGGTATCTTAGATATAGTGTAGGTATGCTTGTATATGTGGTAGAAAAATTGGTATGGATTTATTAAAAGGGGTGTTTCAAGCCGTGGGCTTTAGAGAGCCAAAAGAGAGAGTTTGTTGAGTTTTTGGTTAAGTGTTTATGTTGTATGTGTTATCTTACTTGGAATACTTGCATTATATGAGTTAGGAGGGTCAAAAAGTATGCAATAGTAGTCAAGAACACAATGAGGGTCTTAAGGAAGACTTGTGGTCTTGTCTTTGGTCAAAGAAACACAACATGGCTAGGTTTAATGCAAGTGTGATGTACAAGACCAAGTTGATGATTTTTTTTTCTTATTTCTTTGTATCAATTGCCATAAATCCGGCCTATAAGAGATATATATGATATATTTGAGTTAATTTTATGTATTGGGTATAAAAGTGGGTATTTGTTTAAGCGTAGAAAAGTTTTGGTGGTTCCGGGAATGCCTAAACGTATTTTATCGCGAAACGTAGAAATTTTACATAACCAATAAAAATAAAATGAACAAAGACCATAATTATTCTCAAAATAATTATTTAATACTTGCTTGATGTAAACGTTTGATGGTTTGATGCCCGTTTACATTGAATGCTAATTTTTGGCGTACGCGATTTAACTTAACGTTTATGATTTAAAGCAAACACGTACAATACAAAAGATACATTGTGGATTTATTGATGACGTCAATGACCCTAAAACACGGGGTGTTATACTTAGGAAAGTATTGTAAGCTGACTAGGACTCCTTGGTGTATAAAAGGAGGTCCTAGGGCATAGAGTTTGATGTACCAAACCAAAACCAAAACCAAAAATCAATCTTAGTCGTATAATTCTTAGCTTCAAGGTACTTATAACCCTAATACTTTGAGAGTATTCGTATTATTATCATTAATAATATTGGAGCTCATTTGTTGAATTGTATGTTCATTAAATTACTGTTTCATTGATAATTCTTCTTAATATTAAAGATTAGATTTTGCATAATCTTTAATACATTCAAACAAAGTTTCTACTATAGTTGTGTTAGATTTATCTAATTTAACTAATCCTTAAACAAGCTTAAGGAATTCGATCTATTGAAATGGGATCAACAAGTGGTATCAGAGCTTGTTAAGAAGCTTTGAATGAGAAGAACCTGTTTTTATACACAAGATCTTTTTTCTAAAAGATATAAATGAAGATTTCGCACACATAGTGGTTACATCCAAAGTTCCCATGCTCAAACCTGGTGAGTATGAGATCTGGAGGATGAGGATTGAACAATATATCCAGATGATAGACTATGCACTGTGGGAAGTCATAGAGAATGGTGCAACCTTGCCAAAAACAACAAATGTGGAAGGTGTTGTGACATTGATGCCTATTACAACTGCTGAAGAAAAGGCACAAAGAAGATTAGAGGTGAAAGATAGAAGTACTTTAATGATGGGAATTCCTAATGAACATCAGTTAAAGTTTAACTCTATAAAGGATGCTAAGAAGTTGTTTTTAAGCTGTTGAAAAGAGATTTAGTAGGAATGCAGCTACAAGAAAGACTTAAATGAATCACTTAAAGCAGCAATATGAAAACTTCACTACTCCAAGCTCAGAGATGCTTGATCAAACTTTTGATAGGCTTCAAAAGCTTGTGAGTCAGTTGGAGCTTTTGGATGAAAAGCTTTCACAAGAAGATGTTAATCAAAAGTTATTAAAAAGTTTGTCACCTGAGTGGAACACACATGCTATTGTGTGGAGGAATAAAGCTTATTTGGATACAATGAGCATGGATGATCTCTACAAAAACCTCAAGGTGTATGAACCAGAAGTTAAAGGGATGTCTAGCTCAAGTTCAAGCAAACAGAACATAGCTTTTGTGTCCTCTTCAAATAACAACACTAGGAGCACTAATGGAGCAGTTAATACTGCTCTTAGAATTTCTACTGCTAGCACTCAAGTAATGATGCTTACTCTATAAATATTGATAACTTGAGTGATGCTGTTATTTGTGCATTCTTTGCTAGTCAACCAAATAGTCCTCAACTTGTACATGAGGACTTGCAACAAATCCATCCAGATGACATGGAAGAGATGGATTTGAGATGGAAAATGGCCATGTTGACTATGAGGGCAAGAAGGTTTTTGAAGAATACAGGAAGGAAACTTACTGTTAATGGCAATGAGACTATTGGTTTTGATAAGTCCAAAGTGGAATGCTACAACTGCCACAAGAGGAGACATTTTGCTAGGGAGTGCAGAGCTCTAAGAAATCAAGACAACAAGAATAAGGAAAGCTCAAGAAGGAGTGTGCTTGTGGAAACATCTACTTCCACAGCTTTGGTGTCATATGATGGTCTTGGTGGATATGACTGGAGTAATCAGCCATAGGAAGGACCTGATTATGCACTCATGGCTTTCTCATCTTCAAGTCCTGACTCAAAGGTATCCAATTATTCTATTTGTTCAAAATCTTGTTTGAAAACTATTGAATCTCTTAAATCTCAAAATGATCAACTAATAAAAGATTTAAAACAATATGAGTTAATGGTTCTAGGTTATAAGACAGGTTTAGAGTCAGTGGAAGAAAAAATTAAAGTTTATAAAGCAAATAAGTCTATTTATTCACAAGATATTAAGGGCTTAAAATTTGAAATTCACATAGGAGAAATAACTATTAGAGAGCTTAGGAAAAAGCTTAACATAGTTCAAAAAGAAAAAGATGGCATTCAATTTCATGTAGATAAATTTGAACATGCATCTAAAAGTTTAAACAAGCTCATAGAGTGTCAGATACTTGACAATTGCAAGAAAGGTTTAGGCTATGAAAATTATAATGCAGTTTCACCTCCCTACACAGGAAATTTTATGTCTCCAA